>CAXIVR010000009.1:69953487-70239626 GCA_964035755.1 Teleogryllus oceanicus
CCAAAAATTTCGTGTATTTGGTCATTTTTTTCCGCTTTAAAGAAAACCTATATAGTATAGTTTTTAAAGTGACTCATGCGAAGATTTTAAAACAACTTTAACTTTCAAGAAGTCAATTACTATGATACCCTAGGAAATTAAAGAAAAGTATATTTCGAAATCCAAGAGCATCTAACTACAAAATGAGTTGTATGTTTACCATGGCTAATCAATTATAAATCTATAGCATTGAAAGTTCTTTGTTAACACGTAATATGAAATTCATCATATTACACATCCGCAATCGGCATGTACCGCGAGTATGACTATCGAAGTCAAATGTTTTCTTTATTCTTACTGAATTATTTTACAAACAAGAACAAAACTAGAAAGCAAGTTTTCCAGTACGCGATTAAACAGTTTTATGCGTACTGCAAAGATCACTCTGTATAAATAATTGTTTAGTATGAATTAATAAAATATTAGAATATATTTTACTAATTTCCAATAAATGCATATACTGATCGAAAACCATGGTATGGTTAGATACACAACGATTCGCTAGGAACAACGAAAACGGCTTTCAATTTTGACGAAAAGCAACAACACAAATCTGAATATTTTAATGAGCAATTTTTCATCCTGATGTTACGAAAACATTCTTAAACGCGATGCTTTAATGCCTTAAGACGTCCCGCGACGACGAAGAAGAAACTCCGTTGGCAGCAGAAATCTTATGGTAATCCTTAATGAGATATGTAGGATAATCAACCACAACAAAAACAATATATAATAGTTTATTGCATGCTCAAAGTTAACTTTCGGAAAACAATTTCCACCTTCAGTGGTCTCTAACAAAAAGAAAAAGAGAGATTAACGAAGTAAAAGAAAAAATAGTCCATTTCATATCCTTTCTGACTAACATCTTCTCTTCCATTCCCCCCCGCTTCGGGTTAACTTCCTTCATTCTACAAGATGGCGGCATCTTAGCTGTTCATCTCTTTATTGCACCTGTTATGTTGCAATGGTTTAGATGTGATTCACGTTGTTGAGCAGTAAGTTAGTTTTGTTATTTTTAGTTTCATTATTGTATTATTTATTTACTTCATTTGTCACTTATTATTTTGTCATAGTTTCTTTATGTTAATCCTCAATTTTTCCTTTTCTGTTAGAGACCCACTGAAGATGGAAATTGTTTTCCCGAAAGTTAACTTTGGGTATGTAATAAAAATATATATTGACATACGATATGTCACATGAAAATACACTAACATTTATTGTAGACTATATGGTGGAACATGCATTAGCAAATATCACGTGAGCACGGGCTTAGCAACGACCGTGAATAAACAATGAGTTTTGTTTTTGTAAATGCATTAGAGGTGGCTTGATGCCGAAAGTAGAAAATTTGGGATTGGGCGAAGAAGTTTGACGATCGAAGGTCAGCTACACAAAATATAACGAACGTAGGATTGGCTGGGTGAGAGAAGGACAGTCAAATGTTATGAAAAAAGGAAGGTAGTTTAATACGAAGTCTTCGAGGGCTGAATCATGCAGGAAGATTTCATTCTGACCGGCATCGCGCTTCTGAACTGATCGTAAGTTCGTGAGGAGGAACGAATATAATACAGATAGTCAGAATCGGTTATCAGTTAAATTTTAAGGACAGTGAATGATATTGCAGAGATTTTCATGTGGAAGTAATTTGATGTATAAATTGGAACTTTGTCAGGAGTGGTAATCGATTTCGCGACTATGTCATAGGACGTAATCGGGACTGATAGTTTTGATAGTTTGAGACCAGCTTGGATAGGGGCAGAAGAGGATTTCTTGGGACTTTGGACTACGGCAAGCTCACAAGATATTTCGACTGAGAGTCTACGAGGGACATCAACGAAGAATAGATAAGTTAACCGCGGTATAAAGTGTAAATTCAAAGATATCTTGATCAAGGCATAACATAACTTCACTAAATTGTTTGCTAAAAGGTAACAATAAACTTTGTTAAATTTTGTTCATTAGAAAAGAAATGATCTTTCATTTAGTCAATCCAAACAGAAATGAACTAGGAATAGAATCATTCTATTTCAATTCCCAGCTGCGCTGTATAGTCAAGCGGATCCTATAATCCATTATAAAGTAATAAGGATTATAATATATCGTGACCATTGACGCAGCAAGCCGGACGCTAAGATCTTTGTGAATATTAATGTAGAAAATTTTGTATATCTCAATATGTTATTTTGTAGTTGATTATCCCTATTATCTCATGAAGAAAGGAGCTTTAATTTTCAATGTGTCTTTTGAGAATACACAATGTTTGAAGCTCCAGGATCCATTCACACACTCGGCACTAGTTCGTTTACAGGCAATAGTTTACAGCTATTTGATTTCAATATTAGAATTTTAGTGACGAAAAAATATTAAATTACCGTGATATTTAATGTCAAATTTGAGATTTGATTATAAAATAAAATTAAAACATCTTTTCAACTTTCGACCTAGTAAAAGTACTCTTGAGAACATTCACAATATAAGAGAACCAATGTTGATTCATGTTACACAATTTTTTCTGCATACTTGATTTGTGTAGCAACACTACTTTTCAGCACGTGTTTCGCCATGTTCTGCTTTGTTGTTCGCGTACTGGAAAGGGCATCTTTCAGTACGACAAACAAAGTAATGGTTCCATGCATGCATGCGAAAACAGTTTATTCTATTTTTACATACAGGCATCACTGTTCTTGATTGATTCCGATTTAACCACATCTACCTGGTGTCATTAATGTTTTATATATTTTGATCTGATATATCTGAGTGTTAAATCATCAACTTTGGAATCAATATCAACAGAAGCGAGTTTTTTAAGAAAAGAAATACGCGAATTAGTCATTTAGAGTTTGATAGGTTCAACTGTTTGATTGAATAGAAAAATACTACATATGGAATTCTAATTGATAAAACGAATATCATTTTAATTGAATTTAGATGGAATGCATTTGGACACAAGGAAAATGACTTTAATGATTTCGATATGGAAACTTAAGATGAAGTATTCTTTATGTTTATAAACATTTATTTACAGATCACATAAATTATACAATTATTAATTCGTAAATGATTTGCATATCAAATTAAATGAATGAGTGAAATACTATCAAATTACTCGTTTTTAATGTGACGCCGGCATTCTCTGTCCTCAATGATTTCATCCCACTCTGAGTCATTTTCAACTGGCATTTAATGTTTCAGTACCTACTTCCTGAATTACATGTGGTTTGCAAAGTTGTCAGGCGAAAAGTAATCTAATTTTAATTCTTCAGGACAAAGTCCTTTCCGTGAGTATTGTTTCAACCTGCTGATTCTGGAGTGGTAGTCATTGTTAATCACAAAATGTCAAGTGTTGGAGAACAAGAACGAGATGGACTGAGTCACAGAATGCTAATGAGAGAAAGTGCCCTTCATTATTATATAGTAGCAAAATTAAGGCAATTATATGTAATATTTAATGACCCAACTAAAATGATGTACAATTGCACTAAATGAGGTGATTGGTGTTGACGTATGTCATTGAATTTACAATAACATTTTTAGTAATTCTGACATATACCCTACTAGAACAAATATTCAGAATAATTAGGAATATTTTTGCTAAATGTTGCTAAATAAGCTCATGTGAACAGGTCTCCACAAGTTAAAACTGAAGAATCGTCTGCAGAAAGCGTTATGCATTGGCGCCTTCGGGTTGGTCATCCAGTAGAAGAACAGATGGGCGACGTATGTTTCAACTCCTGTGTACGGGGAGAGCGGTACAGAACACCTTCCAAAGGTGAAATGCATTTAATACATAGCGCCAAGGAAATGGCTATTACAGTTATAACGATAAACACAAGCCGTGTCCAAGTTGGTAAACTCAAATCTTTGCCAGTTGCTTATTTTATGTTATCGGCTGTGTTGTTTTGTACTTTTTAAGAAAAATCTTGTAAATAAAATAAACTTAGACAACTGGCAATTGTTAAAATTGAATGTGGTATGTTCATTGTGTTTATAAACATGAGAGCACGAATTATCATATACTGATAATAGAATATTAAAGAAGTCTCGAAATTATCGCCATATTCTCCTAATCGCACGTGTTTCATCCTTCTCTGCTGTACCCCCAAAATACCTCTTACCTGAATTACACTAATATTTTTACTTTTTCACCTACTACGTCTGTAAAGAGAAGTATTGTAGTGTTACAACGGAAAAATAGCTATTTTCATCCGAAAACTCTATTCGTCTGCCCTGTTATCAAAGCTAGTGATGCTACTAAAACAAATATTTCTTTGTATTACTAGTCACTTTCGAATTTTTTAAAAAATGTAATTATTTTCAGCGTCATCTTACAAAATACGATATTAAAG
Source organism: Teleogryllus oceanicus (assembly GCA_964035755.1). NCBI lineage: Eukaryota > Metazoa > Arthropoda > Insecta > Orthoptera > Gryllidae > Teleogryllus > Teleogryllus oceanicus. The sequence continues at coordinate 69,957,873 of CAXIVR010000009.1, forward strand.
TTATACATTTTTTCCTGAATGAAATTGTTCTCAAAAACGTCTGTATATAATGTCATGCTCAAGTTTTCGAAAATATGAATAGTTTTCCCCGTCCTTCCGTGTGAAATGTAGACATTACAAAACATTTCTCAAAACCGCCTTCTATTCTTAACCTTCAACCATTCCTCTAAATCATCCCAACAAATAATATGTATATATTGAAACTGAGATCTCTATAGGAGTGGAGGGCAAAGTCATCTGGTGAAGATGCCAGTTCATTTCTCATTGAATTTCTGAATTTTCGAAATTTCAAAGTTGCAAATAATGAGAAAGTATGTGCTGTTATGCATCACTAGGTATCGAATGATGTGTGTTCTCCAAACCTCAATCCTTTCCATTCCTTCCCAATTTTTCCAATTCCTTACATCTCTTTCTTTTCTTTCACCGCTAAAATATATTCCATTCCTGCCAGTTTTCATTCAATCCCTTTTATTTCAGTTCGTCCACAATTCGCATAATTCATTCTCACTTCTTTCAATTAAATCCCAGTATTTTGCATTCCTTCCCATTTTGAAACATTGTTCCTCATTCCCTTTCTATCCTTTTCTTCTTTTCTATTCATTTTCCTATTTCCTTCCTTTCTTCTATCATATCTTTGCGATTTCCTCTCAGATTTTGTCTTTCTATTTTATCCGAAGACATGACAACTTCTCCCAAGACCCTCTATCCCTTCCTCTCGTCTAATCGCTCCATCTTCTCTCTCGAACTCAATTCCATGAGGCTTTGTTCCACCCTCTCCGTCACGTCTCATCCTAACTCCGCGTGGGCAATCCATCAAATCCAATTCATCTCATCATGCTCCTGCTCATGTACCCTTCGATCTATTCCATTTCAACTCATCCATACCTTTCAATTCTCCTCCGGCTCCTCTGCTATCCTATTACATTCAATTGAACCGACACATTCAATCAGATTCGATTACAAACAACTCAGGAAAGATAAAGGTCGTATCTAGAGTTTTGTTTGTGTGCGAGATCGAACTAATGTAGACATGAATGTTACACTAAGTAGTAATGAAATGGTTTTGTCCGTGATGACTATCATTATGGACAATGCCATTTCATTACTTTCACTACAGTGACACAATTTTGGATGTTGGACACAATTGGGATGAAGTGAGGACACCACTAAGTTTTCAGGAAGTAGCGATCTAATAATTTCGGTGGCTGTGGTAGTGATTGGGAACCTTCCGATCCACTTTGAGTATTCAATTCCATTCAATTCAATGATGCCTTGTTTTCCGTGGCGAGGCTCAGGTCACGACGCCTGCTCTTCCGCTGACCAAATTCCGCCAAGTTCCTTTCCCGTCTGGCAGGAATTGAGATATCACCGGGCGAGAAACAGGCGTTTTGAATTTTCTTCATTTAGCTTGATCTTTTTCATGCAGTAAATCTTCAACATGGACAGCCAGCTTTACTTCCTCCGAAGGAAGGCGTGCGAAGTTTTTACGCCCTTAAAATCCACGCTCGTGGATCGGGTTTGAACCTACGTACTTCGTATAACAGCTCGCAACACTAACCGTTACATCACCGAACTTAGCTACGATTCCAACCGTTGCACCGAGCGGTAGCTCAGTGCATCAAGTGATGTCACTGCAGCGCCTCTGATCGGGAGGTCCTAGGTTCGAGTCCTGATCGCGGCAGGATTTTCGACCTACTTTTCAGCTAGGTCGAATTCAGTCGCTGTCTGGAGGAGAATTCTGGCGGCCGGCTGTTCTGATCGGTAGTTTTCCGTGTTTCTCCGATCACCCAGGCGAATGCCGGAGCAGTACCCTACCAAACGGACCACGGACCGCGCGCGATCTGTCCTTCATCTTCCTGACCTATCCTCTCTTACACACACCACCTACACTATGCACTACTCTACCACACATTCCGGGAGACCGGTCAGGAGCGGTCAGCTTGTAACGGCTGTGGCGGTGCCGCGCTGGTGGGAGAGTCCTGAGGGAGGAACCCCACTGCCGACGGTAGGTCGGCGCCGGATCTCGCCATCCAGCGGGAAATCACCTCCATCTCCCGAGAAAACATGACTACACTAACGGACAAGTGTCCGAAGCAGTTGACGCGCCGGAAACACGAGAAAATCAACCAACCAATCAATCAATCCAACCGTTGAAACGCGTGTGGCTGGCTGGGCGTGCGCAGAGCGTGCGAGGCGCCGTGCGCGCGGAGAGCAGCGAGTCGTCCCGAGCCGCTGCCGCCGCCGCTCTGGAGCAGCGCGCGGCGCGAGAAAGAGCGGCCACGCCCACCGCCGGCCCCGGCCGCCGCCGCCTCGCCCTGGGACACGTACTAGCTCGCGCAGCTGCGCACGCCGGTACATGCTTTCCCACCCCTACACGCAACACGAGAGTACGCCGCTGCTGATATAACCGAGGCGACCGCGAGCGACCTTTGCGTTTTGCAGAGCAGTTTCACTCTCATCCCACCCTTCCTGCGCGACATGAGCTATACTCTTGATACATTGGAAATTAGTATTGTAGATAGTTCATTATTTTATATGTTTTACAACTTTTAATTCTTATGAATGGTTTCTAAAACTGAAAATTATTTTTGTTTCAGAAAATATTTCAAAATCTACGGATTCATTAGTCGCATACGAGCTTGAATGAAACATTTTCATCTTTCTCTTCTGAGTGTAACTTTCATAGAAGCAAATGTAGTGGTCTGGATCTTTAAAGTGTATACACAAATATTTATAATAAAATTAATTCATTAGTTTGATATGATTTTATATCGTCAACAAACAATAGTCATACGATGTGCATTAATTCAAAGATTCTAGACGAATCTGAAAGTATGGCGTGGACAATTAAGAGTTTCTTTTCTTATGGAAATGAGTTGCTCTTCAAGGCTATTGATAACTTCTACAGAATGACGCTAATATGAATGCTGAAAATTAGGCTTTGTAACTTTTACAATTAAAAGAATTTAGTTTGTTTATTAAATTAGCCTTATATAAATCATTTTGGATTTTTCCCTTGCATATCAGTTACAAAAGAAGTTTGGGAATACTTTCTATGGCATCCAAGAGTTCTTTTGGAAAAGACTGTCAAATGTTTTCGTAAATGTTTATGCATTTTGTAAAGCAGAATTACTAACCCCGTCGTCCCCCCCCGCCCTGCCCTCTGATTCCATACCCCACGGTGCCGCTGTTCCCCCACCTGACTCTCATACTGCACGCCAGTCACCTCAGCCGCCCTTCTTTGCCCTCTTGACCACCCCCCTCAATCGTGCAAGTGCCCCACTGGTGTCTCCGTACCCTAACACCGTGTAACACCCACAAAACTTACATAAGCATTCTCCATGAAGAACTCATTTAACGAGAAGGTTTTGAAATCAGTAAAGCCTATTTTTTAAATGAAACGACTGTGTATCCATAAATTCAAATACTTACCTGGTGAGGGGGTTCAGAGCATAAATTAAATGCCTACACTGTCCCCGGGGTCAGCGGTTCGACTCCCACAGTGGAAGGTTTTTTGACACTAGTTTGTCAACTGGTCGAGTTCTGTCGCTGTCTGGAGGAGAATTTCCGACCGGCTGCTCTGATCGGTTGTATTTCGTGGTTTCTCCGATCAACTCAGCGAATGCCGGACAGTACCTAACAAACGGGCAAACCGCGCACAATATTTTTCCTCTTTGTCTATCCCCACCCCTTACACATTTAACATGCACTATACTCACACATGCCGACAGACCGGTCAGGAGCTAGAGCTTGTCCGGCTGGGGCGGTGTCCCGCAGTGGGAGATTACTGGTTGGGCAAACTCCGCCACCAGAGGTCGGATCTCGCCATCTATCGTCTCATGAGGAAAAAGATGACTACACTTACGGGCCTAATGACTTAGCAGTTTACGCGCCCAGATCACTGCAATCAACCAATTACATAATACTTAAAAATTTTTAAAAAGACACGTCGAATATGAAAAAGTATTTTGAAGTGAACATAATGAAATAAAAAAATTAATGATAAATACTATAAACTAATATAATACTGGATTAAAATCTCATTGCCACAATTATGTTTGAGAGTCCGTGAAACGTTACCTACCCACCGATGTCCCCATCATCCTTCAACAAACTCTGCAGCCCCACCTCGACGCTACCCTCCTCCCTATCGACGACGGCTCAACTGCTCCGACGACCCACAACCCGTCCTTTCCTATTCCCCATGCAGCGCATCGCCGACCGGCGTCTCCCACCTGTAATCCTCACCTCCTCGTAGCACCAACCTGCCTCCACACCACACCAGACGCCTGTGAACCAGTTATGGTGCCTATCACCGTTGTCAGTGCAGCATCTCTGTCTGGGCGGTCATAGGTTCAGTCTCGACAGTGGTGAATTTGGGACACTGGCTACAAGGCCAATTATGCCCATATCTGGATGAGAATTGAAGAGCCTGGCGCTCTCATTGACTGTTTTTCGTGTTTTTTTTTTCGAACGAGGCGAATGCCGCTGTAGTACCTTCACAAAAGGGATGCGGACATCGCACGATCTTTCCTTCCTTCCCCGTTAAACGCACACTTACACACACTGAGCAACCATGAATGTCGGGAGCATAGAGCTGGTACCGGCTGGAGACGGCCTCGCAGATGGAGATACCACAAATAACGGGCCGCTGAATCTCACGTTCTGGCTGAGGAGGAACACTGCCACCTCCGGAACCGTAAGATTGGACACTCCCGGAAACTTGTCCCATCGCCTCTGCCACTCACATCGACTCTGGGCGACCTTGTTGACCGAGCTTATTGTGTAGCAAATAGTGGTTGGCCACCACCTCCCAGTGCCCCCTTACCAATTCTCCAGAATCCAACCGGGAGCGGTAGCTCAGTGCATCAACTGATGTCATTGCAGCGTCTCTGACAGGGAAGTCCTACGTTCGAGTCGTGACGGCGGCAGGATTTTCGACACTGGCTTTTCAGTTAAGTCGAATTCAGTCGCTGTCTGGAGGAGAATTCTAGAGGCCGGCTGCTCTGATCGGTAGTTTCTCCGATCAACACCAGGCGAATGCCGGAGCAGTACCCTACCAACTGGGCCACGGACCGCGCGCGATCTGTCCTTCCTCTTCCTTGTCCTATCCTCTCCTCTTCACACACTTACTCTAACATGCACCACTTCCAATATCTCGAAACCGGTCGAGGCTTAGAGCTTGTCCGGCTGGTGGGAGATCCTGATTGGGGAAACCCCACTATGCCGACGGTAGGTCGGCGCCGGATCTCGCCATCCAGCGGGGAAGATCACCACCATCTCCCGAGAGAACATGCACAACACTAACGGGACTAATGACCAAAGCAGTTGACGCGCCCGGAGCACGAAAAATTAATCAATCCAGAATCCACTGTTTCTCTGGCCGCCTTACGCTGCTGCCTTTCACTATCAACCATCTTAAATCTCGCCTGCCCGTCGCCCCAAGTCTTCGCCTTCTGGCTCCCATCCACCGCGCCGCTACCTCAACGCCCTCGCCGCTCAGCCTGCGTCTGGCGCCGTCTGCCAGACCAGCGCCGGGCGGAGGTTTCGCCGTGGCCGGCGAGCTCATGGCCGACCGCCTAGATCTCAGCGATTGCGGCGGTGGCGTAAAGAAGGTGATATTTGTGGCAGGAGAACGATGAACGAGAGCGTCACAGCAAGGGTCCGAGAGAAGGAAACCACAGAAGGTCATTTCAGCGAAGGAGAGGATGTTTACAAAGAGGTCTGGGATTTGAGTTGAGATAATGGATAATTGTATGCGATGATCTCGAGCAGAAATTCCGTTTCGTCAGATACCTAGAATTTGGAACAATACAAAACATAGGATCAGTTTCGATTTTCACTGAAAACATTTGTTTATGTTATTCCACCAATTCTCATTCACGCGTATCGACTGAATTTTGGAACTCAGTGTCACTGCTCAGAACACAGCTAATGTCATGTGATTGTCATGTAATATCTTCTTACGTAAAACAAATCGTATACCTTTTGAATACCGGTCTACTTCAGTGCAATTTGGGAAGTATTTGAGAGGGACGGTTCGTCTTCCAGACGCTTGTTCTTTATTTCAATCGAACACTGTAGTGAGATTTGAGTACAAACACCTACGCCTACCTAATGTGGATTTCACACTTCTCAGGAGCTTCTTTAAATATTATAGCCACTTGCATTTTAAGTAAATAAGAAGCTATTGGTAATATAGAAATCGAGGGAAATATTGGAGGATATTGAGGGGAAGAGGAGGAGGAAAATGAGATGGAATTCTTGTTATGCAACTAATCGTTATGACGAGGAGAACCATTGTTTACCACAAAGAAATTCCGGAAGTCGAGAACAGGAAGGAGTTTGTAAATTTCCCATTAACCGTCATGAGCCTGTAAAACTTATGTCAACAGTGAAGTAATGTCGCAATCGAGTAGGTTTTGGTTTATCTTATGATTTTGTTCCTTGAACGTCGGCGATACTGCACTGTCGCACTGATTCCATCGTTTCAGAGGAAAATACAAAATTTTTGTTGGAAAACTCAACCCTGGCAGCAGTTACACTGATAAAAGAAACCGCAATTTAGTTGAGGAGGAAGGATGTAGGTGGTACGGCACAAACATAACGCTCCACAAAAGCCCAGGCCCGGCGAATAATGTGGGTATGATAGGTAGCTATATCAATACGAAAATTCCGAGTGGGTAATAACCCTCGGAATTCGGAGTGAGAGAAATATTCCATAAACGTCAAACGTCCATGAACGATTTTTTGTATTGAGTCGACGCAATACGTCGACTCAAAACGTGTATGTTCCCAAGTTTACGGGTTCAAACTCGATCGAAGCTGTGGATTTGTAAGGCGAAAAAATCCTTCGTCGCACTTTCGGAGGGAAAGTAAAGACGCCTGTCCCATGTTGTAGATTTATTGTATGTAAAAGATCCTCAAACCTAAAAGAAGCCTCTGGGGTAAAATCAGATCGTCTACTTCGTCACCAAGATAATACCTCCTTTCTCCGGTAGTAGGTGAAAGGAGCGTAAATTTGCGAGATCCGACGGAAGAGCGGATCCTCGGGTCAACAGTTTGCAATTCAACTTTTTTACAGCAACATGTCCGACAAAAATCGATTTTCAAAAATTGTTAAATGAGTTTATATAAAAGTTATAAAGCTCAGCGCTGTTTTACACTGCAAAAATTAACTGCTGAATTACAAAAAGTAAGTGCAGGAGAAATAAATGTGATGACAATTTAGTGATAAACGTTACAATTTGAAAATTACAATTTGAAAAACATGTTTTGATTTTCCTTCCCCTGTACATTTTCGGTGGAAGATGGAGGGGGAGGGGAAAGGGAGGGAGGCCCCCACCTGGATAAACTACCCACTGGGACTTACCATCAGTCGGCGGCCCTGGCTACGCCACCAACCACTATGCACACTGAGCAACTCTCCTGCATTACGCGATCGGGAAGTCGAGGTCGACGATGTACGTAATTACGTCACAAACTATAATGCTGCGAAAACCGCTGTCTGCCATAAACCGATCTGGAAGTTTAGAAGGACGATGTGCGCGTTTTCACCATAGCCGTAATGCACACCGTCAGTCATAAGGAGATCTCGATGTGGTCCAGTGCCTGAGGCGGGCAGCGAGCGAGCGGTGGGCAGGTGGCGACGGTAGTGCGTGGATGAGTGGCTGGCCCTATCAGCCGCGCGTCATCCGTCACGGTTGGCTAATTGAGCGCGAGATAGGCAGCGCCAGCCCGGTCCTCGCGCCCTCGCCCCCCACAGGGGCAAACCCCACGCGCCCATCGCGGAGATTCTCCTGTGCAGCCAACACAGGTCAGCTGACTGTGATCTTCTTGTGCCTTGGCCTCCGTTACACAAAATATTTTTTTAACTAACGTAGGGAAATTCGCCTTTGTAAACAGAACTATAGTAGATTGGAACGATTTGCCTGCGGCAGTTTTTGAGCCCTTTCCTTGCTCAGCGCGAGGTTTTAGAAAAAAAATATAGGAAATTAGTCAATAGGGTGAAAACGTAAAGTGAAGTGAAGTGAAGTGAAAGGTGCGATTATGCGTAGTCTACAGTAAAGGTAATGAACAATTAATATTTAGATAAAGTTATATGCAGTGCAGTGCAGTGAAGTGAAGTAGTGATTTCATTTGAAGTGATGTGAGGGTTCCTTCGTCTATGTATACATGCGTATATGTTTGTATGTATGTATATTTGTGTAATATGTAAGTTTATTCATTTATATGTTAGTGTATACGCATTTTAATGTTTAGTATAGTAATATGTAGGTTTATTCATTTATATGTTAGTGTATATGCATTTTAATGTTTAGTATAGGAATTTAAATGCCATCTGCATATATAGGAAATGACAAAGTCAATTTGTATGTTTATATTTATTTTTTATCTATTATTATGTTATTTGTAATTGTTTTTTTGCATTCTGCCCCCGGGCATCATCTGCCCAATTGTAGAATAAATTTCATCTATCTATCTATCTATCTATCTAATGGTGCTAAAACAGCACGTGCTTTCTCGCCCGTATTTTCACGCAAAATGTCGAAAAGCACTTATTTGAAAAATGTACATGGCCTTATTTAAAATCTATCTTTAGAAGCAGGTTTCATTAAGGGAAAAATCACTATCTTATATAGTTTAGTTGTATGAAGAGGGGGAAAAAAATTTGAACTTCACAATTATCGAAAAATCAGGTGTTTTAACGGACATGAGACTTGCACGTTCTCTTAAACGTTCTTCACACTATCCAACAAAACATTTAATCAAAAACAAGGGAGCTTTTCTTGAAAATTTGAAAACGTCCCAGAGGCTTCATGTAAAGTACCCCAAAATTAAAATATCGGTTTCAAATTCAGGGTCGCGACATCAGCCAGATCGATTGGGAATGTCAATTCTGAAGAAAATCGACTGAACGGATTAGCGCTAGCATTGTTCACAGACGGACAGACACGTTGTGCCGTCATTCGATTTTTCGGTATCAAAACCCCCCAAAATTTGCGAAAGTGTCGAAAGAGTAGTGATTATTGATGGTGATAGTAACATTTAATAAGGAAGACAAGGCGAGGGCTTGGGAATTCATGGACGGAAGGGTATAACATTTCGCGTATCTCAGCAGTACAGACCAGACCTACTTCTCATAGCACGCTAGTTATGAATGCAGCCTACGTTGTAAGGGTAGTCAGAATAACTCAGAGAAAGAGTATAATTGCGGTATGTAATAAAGCATGGTGGTTTCTGGCGAGAGAAAATTTTAAGTGGCCTGTTAGAGTATTTGATTAAGCAGTAATTGTAACACTAAAACCACATTTTGTATGGTAATAATAACTCATCATTAGATTGTTTCATTCCTCGAAATACTCTATTAAAACTGTCACGTTCTTGAAGAGCTGTCATTGTAATTGTCTTTTGTACTGGGACGTTCCAGGAAAACTTGTCCGCATTATTGGGAAAGCCCTCCCATCTTTGTGGCATACCATACCTGCCGGTGGTATATTCCTCTTCATCTCTAGGTACAGGAGTTCAAACCAGAGTGAGTTCATGCAGGTTCATGCAGTTCACGAGATGGAAAATCTAGTCCTCGAAGGTTTTCCAAAAATCATTGTTTCGATGTTTCTTCTACCCCAGCATTGACATCACTCCTTTCCGGTCCATCCTCTCTAATTCTCTTAACACTGTGGAGTCAAACAATTTAATACAGCTAGAGTGGATGTTGAGACTTCTTACAAGTTTTCCATTATAAAGGTAAAAAGAATACACAAGTGGAAATTTTTTACACACAACATACTTGCACAATTTTGTATTTCCAAGTGTTTTTGATGTAATGCTATACATTTTGGAAAATATTTGTAAATTTTTCGAACTATATTTACGTAATTATCTTTTGATTGTTTTCTGTCGTTACATCCTGTACTGAGTGTAATTTGGTGCTAGCCTAAAATTGTACATTTTAATGACCTTCAAACATATTTGATAGATATTCATCACCTACTCGCATGAAAATAAACACAGGAAATTTATTGTTGAAAATTTCTAAACATTGAGCTTTGTCTCTTTGAATCTAATTGTAAGGACAATATGTGATTGAACATTTTGAGGTAAACCCTTTACTGTTCATGGACAATTCCTGTTGGACCAAATCTTTGGGAAGCGTATAGAAGGTGCAGATGTTTACACTTCAATCTTCCATCTTCTCAGAATATTTGTACCATATACTATTCACTGACGCAAAGGAAGATGTTTACTTACTTCCGTCATTGCAGTTATTCTTAAAAGTTTTTTTAATTAGAAGATGAAATCTACTCAATTTTCTTGCATAGACACTTAATTTAATAGGTCGTTTTCTTTATGTTCTTGAGCAACTTCAGCAAATGCCTCTGGAATGTCCCATTGATAAAAACAGTTACAAATGTAAACGGCAGGTGTTCGGGAAGCAAGAAGCACTCGATTCTCCACAGTCTCTCGCCGGGAGCCGCCTTCAACCCTTGCCGCTGGAGCACTGAGCGCGCAGCCAGAAGTGGTTACACAAAAATTCCTCCTCAGTTTCGTTCACAAATATCCTTACAATTGACATTTTAAATGAAGAGTATGTTTTTTTACTCTGGCACAACAGTTCTTTTAGAGCTAAGGTCTACCATCTGCGTCCCAACCTTGCGGCCATGGGTTTAGGAGTACGTGTGGTAGCACATAACGATCCCTACGCCGTATCTCTGTTCTTCTGAACCAGAAGTGAGCTTTCATTGTCATATAGCAACGGATACTGGACAGAGCAAAAAAACGTTCAGTTAATTTTGCCCACCGGGAATCGAGCACAGGGTTGCGCCGTGAATAACGAGCACGCTAACAAACGGCCACTGAGGGCTTTTAAACGAAAGTACTAATTGATAAAACGAGAAAAGATTCAAACTTTTTTAAAAATTAAAAATCTTTATGAAATATGTTGGGTAATTTTGCTTTAGGTTGGTCCCACGCTATTAATGTTAAACGCGTGAACAAATAATCTTTTAAACAAGTCTCTTGGTCGTCTTCAACAGGACATCTACCAGTGGAGCTTGATGGTCACAGGAAATTTTTCCGAAGCTTAATATTTAAAAATATTTCCAAGTGACATTTTGTACGTATTTTTTAAAATTTCAAATGTTTCAGTACTAATGATTTCAGAAACAACAAGTCAGATTTGTTAACGAATTGACTACTTGGTACAATCAAATTCTCTGTATGCGCATGAAAAGTTCAAGGTTCATATAGCATAAGTCAAGACATTCTAAGAAGTCTGAAGCAGAACTCCTAAAAACAATTGACACAATTTTGTGACATACAGCCATATTTGAAATTTTGTGGCTCAGCTGAAAAGTTAATGTACACTCAGGCTATTTATGAAATAAGTCGTTCAAATGATTTCTTTCTTCACTACTTAAAGCCAATATATTAATTACTAACGTAATAATAATAATAATAATAATAATAATAAAAAGCAGTCATACTGGACAGTTGCAGAATAGTACGATAATTCCTGGGATGTACCACTGATTGGGAAACGATTGATTGAAATGTCTAGAGAGTAACATTCGTTCGTGTCTTGTCTCTGCGAGATCGACCGAACCTAGATCGGAATGGTCATGTTCCTGCATGAAGTGCAGAAGTGAGAATTCAGAATAACAATAACAATAATAATAATAACAATAATAACAACAATAATAATAACAACAACAATAATAACAATACAATAATAATTAACAATAATAACAATAATAATAATAATAATAATAATAATAATAAAAGAATGCCTTCATTAATGGCGAAACTCAGGTCATAGGGCATATTCTTCCGCCTTAATCACTAAATATACATTAATACTGAGTGATAACAATGGTGATAACATGAGAAGCTGTGCATATACAACTTATTACATTACATTTACATATATTACATATATTGCATATTAAATAATTTCCGAAGAGTTAAAAGTTCATTCATGACTAAGATTGAACTGTTCAACGAGCAAACAAGAATAAAACAAGTCCGCCGCGACGTCTTGAGCCGTCAACGAGCCAGTCTGTGGAGCGTGCTGGCGGCAGGTCGTGCCGGAGGCGCCGGCCTTTCATCTGCTGCGGCGCTGCGCCGCTGATCTCTTCCTCATTCGCAGAGCCTCTCGCGCGGGTAATTGAGGCAAAGAACTCGTCATGTCCGACCAAGCGTGCTTTCCAGAGCAGGGGTCGCCCCAAACCGCCGTTAGAGCACTTCGCCTCCCTCCCTCCCCGCCAGAGATAAGGCGATCGCCGCGCCTCGCCGGAGAAGAGCGGAATCGCAGCGCCCGCTTCGAACTTGTTAGCGCTGAGATTTGCGTCCCAGGTGAGGATGCCCTCAAGAATTAATGAGCACCGATATTCAATCTCTGCTGTTTATTTTCCTTTGCTCGTTTATGGATGTAGACAACGTGTTTCACTTGCTTTGTAAACTTTATTACTGTGCACAAAGCTCGATCCAAAGTGGTCATTGAAGTAGTTCCTATTTAACATAAAAGTATTTTTAAATTATCTTAAGAAATGTTTAAATTCTCTTAGAGAATCCCTGTTGAGTGCTTCTGCATTGCTGGGCAATTAATGCTTGAAATTATCAAAATCACCAATTCACAGTTATTTTGTATCAGCACTAACCACCCACTTCCTGTGATCAGAGGTTAAGTAAAATCTAATTAACAGTTTGTTTTCGATGTTGGATGAAGTCTTTCATAAGTAAAGTGTTCGTAACTATTTTTCTTCCCTTAGAGTTACAATGGTATCTCATTAAAAATTTTACGAACTTTCTCCTAATTATATTCAAATTTTAGCGCTCGTTCAGGAAGTGATATGAATAAAAATAAGTACAAAGAGATCATTAGTACACGAAAGAAATACTTCTTAAGTACTGGATTCTTTTCATAAGAATAAAAATTTTGTGAAACTTGGAGCATTTACTCTTCCCCTGAGTAATTGCTCACTAACTGATCTGTTGCGATCGGTCGATTTTCGTCTGTTTGTTTGTCTACGTTACGCGCGATGCGTGCTTGTCCCTGATGGTGTCGACTGTGTTGGGTTGGGTGCAATTGACGTTCTTCCATCATTCATTCACCACATGACAAACTTCCATCATTCATTCCTCAATATCTAAAACCTCATAAGCAGCTCACAACAGTTTTTATAACCTCTCCTCTATCCATTCAATACCATATGAGCCACGTATTGAGATTGCTCCGAAAATTTTTCAGTAAATGTTGCACTAGAAGCAAATTCTCTATTTTATTCATTCTAAAGTAAGCCATTATTCCTCAACCGAGTAGCTACTCATCAATAGAGAAATGACTCAAGATAAGAACTCATCTCCTTTTCTGGTATTATTTGAAGCAATTGCGAAACTCGAAAAAGAATGAGTAGGGTGGCGGCAGGTAAATAGCTTACCAGAGCTCGTGGCACCGCTTCTAGAGCAAGTGGCTCGAGATTAAAATAAGGTTGAACAAATTGGTCCGCAGTGGCAGTACATCACTGGATACCAAAATCATGACAGTCATTTGGAGAAGTCAGTTGACAGAATATTGCCTCAAATTTAACGATATTAATTCCCATTTTATCCAGTAAAACAAGGAAATTATCCATTAACATGAAATTCATCATTCTCATTTCAACTTATCAATTGAAAGTAAAAATAAACATTTTGGGTTGAAAGAATCTTGATTTGGTAATCGCATTTGAGAGTGCAACAATTGCATTCACTTTGTACTTGTAACGAAGGTTCTTGTCTGTTAAAAGAGTTGTACGATCATAAAAGTGATATAATAAATCTACGATGATAATTTACGAGATAAATGTGTAAGTTTATATGTTTAGTTTATTAATATTATTGCTGTTTACAACAAATAACAGAATCATTTAATAAAACATATTACGAAACGAAAAACGGTCAAATAATTTTCCAATATTTGTGACTCTTGGAAAAATAAAAAAAAAAATGAAAAAAAATACTATTATATAAACATAATTCGAATCTTGGAAAAATGAATAAACAAAGGAAATGAATATGAAAGAAATAAATGTCATAAAGTACCATATAAACATAATTCTGATCTCAGCTGTTTGCTAGAACACATCAGGCAATCATGTTTGTGTTTCCGTATGAAGCAACCATTCGTCGTGATAATTTGAGAGGGGTTTATGCTTCCCTTTCCCGCTACAGCTTGTGAATATGATCCCTTTCTGTATGTGGTAAGGGGTAAAGAGAGCGTGGTCCGCGAAAGTTGCCCGTGCCTGGAAGAGCGCCGAGATTCCCTGACGGGCAAGTACTCTCAAGAATTAATGAGTAGAATGAATGGCTATGTATATAATGAATGAACGAATGAATGAATGGATGAACGAGTGAGCGATGCGTGAATGAAAAATAAATTAAAAGAAGATTCACCTAGTAAGACCAAATAGAAACATTACTTAGAATTAATAAATAATAATAGCAATAATAACAATAGTAACAATAATAGCAACAATAACAACAATAATAACAATAATTTTGTGAAGTTAGTTATGTCAAAGTGCAACTAAATAACTAGCAAATTAGATTTAAGCTAAAATTACGTTAGCTTTAGTTGGTATTAGCATATTATTAAGGAAGTCCATCCCTATCAGTTGATTAAGCCGCAAGGCAGGAGTTTATTTGTATGCCAATAAGTTAATAAATGTCCGCCTCCTCAGGGTTACTGTGGAGGGCAAACTGAAAAAGCAAGTAGCCTGTGAGAGCACATTTTGTCACGTCTACTGTAATCATCTTCTTAATGCCGAAACTACCAATTCCAAGTAAATTTCCCTTGTGTCCTTGCAAAAAAGAACTTTGGAAAGTGGCGCCATGGCGGCCTTTGGTGAACTATTATGTCCGTATAGTTAGCACACCCACTTATCAGAAAATTAAAAAAGAGTATTCCATAATTTTGTACTAATTTTAAACTAATTTTAACCCAAATTTAAAAATTTTGTACCAATGCAGAACATTAAAAAAAAGGTAAAGAGTGGTGTGCTAACTTAACGTTAAGTTAGCACACCCCCGCGATGATATCGAAAACTAAAATACCACAATTTTGTACTAATTTTAAACTAATTTTAACTAAATTCAAAATTTTGAACTCATGCAAAACATCAAAATAAAAATGATACGTTTGCGGGGTTCACCTACCGTAAAGTTAAGCAACAGCACCACGAAAATCGATGATATCGAAAACTAAAAATACCATCATTTTGTAATGATTTACTGATCCCCAATGGTATGCATTTGCATGATAAACAGGGTTTAAAACATTTACAGAAAAGACGCCATAGTAAAAATAAAACCGAGTAAAGAAGAGAACAAAGCGAACCCGATGTTTGTGGGAGTTTTGGACTATAAACATTAGATCCCGGCTATTTTTTAGAAACTTTTTGAAAGTTACCCCGGTGAAATCGCGTCAGGCCAATGTTATTGAAATTTTTCATTTTTTGAGTTTGAGGAGCCACAGTCGTGTGCGGGTACAAGCCGAAACCCCAGCACCCGACCTGAGACGTTTTGGGGGGGTGGCGAACAAAACCCAGATGGTCGACTAGCTCAGATAGACGCCCCATGACACAAAAAAAAAAAAAATAGGGGGCAGGGTCGAAGATCGTTTATGGATTGATAAAATTACAAATAACTGGTGAGAATCATTTTTCATAAATTCAGAATATATTCTAAAAATATTGGCTGCTTTGACAAATCATACAATGGCACCAAAAAAAATAAAATACAAAATATCTTATGAAAAAAAACACAACTAAAAACCCAAATAAAATTTCTATTTTCATCTAAAAAATTGTTTAACAAACACACTTTCAGTTGAAAAATCGAAAATATTATTTTAAAAAAATGTGAAAGAAACAAAATTGAAAATAAAAAATTAATACTTTCCCTTAACATTACTTTTACAAAAAAAAAACTTTTTCTCTTTTAAAACCCAGAGTTACTATTATTATAATTATACTCTTACACAAACTCTTAATCACTATATTTTTTGATCTTGAAACCCTTTTTGAAAGAAAGATTGATTTGTTCTCAGTATTAAAGTCGGAAACAAATGACTTTTTTTTTTCTTATCTTTTAAGCGCGTAAATCTGTTACCCTCCTTTTTCTTTCTACGTGATAGATACAAAAATGATTTTCTTTTTAAACTGAATCCCCATCCCTACAAAACATTTTTTTTGGGAAACACCTTCTGTGTTGTCGGCCGCTAAGATCCGCGGGGCTTCCTTCCCCCCTTTTCCCGGGGCTGTTGGCCTTGAAGGCTTTCCTCGGGTTGAGAACGCCTTGCTCCTCAGAAATCCTTCTTCTTCTCGTTAATTTTATATGCAAATACTTCTATGAATTTTATTTTATTTTCGATTACAGTTAATGAAACGGGATATTCGGGGAAAAAATGAACCCAGAATCCCCCCTTTTTATAAGCCCCAAACCAAAGAGATTTAAATATACAAAAAGCATGTAGAGAGAAAAAAAAAAAACGGGAAAAGAGAAATGAATGCAAGCTATAATTACCCCATCTATTCAAAACTCCACTCCCTAATTTTTCCATTAAAAATTCAAAACTTTCTTATTATCTTTCTTCTAAGTTTTGTTTAAATCAATTTATAATGAAAAAATTATTTTCTGGTCTTCTAAAAGGGATTTTCCTAAAAAAGTTCAAACTGAAATGCTGAAATTCACCTGGGGTACCGTTTTCCAATCCGCCCAGTTCAGCTGCTACCTTCGAAAGAATTTTTTCTTTCACCCGACCTCGGCCTCGCCCTTGGTCAAAGGTGGTCTCTCTTGTTTTAAATTCTAATTATCATTCCAAATATCCATCCGCGTTGGCGGTTCAAAATATTTTTTTCCCCTCCTTTCTTAGGGCGGTATGTGCCCTTTTTCAACTAAAAAAACGGGCGGCCCACCCCCTTTTTTCGAAAAAAGTTTTTTGGGGTTTGTTTCATACCGTAAAATCCCTAAATTATCTCTTCTTTTTTCTTGATTCTAGAACGTCGAGCAATCTTTTCTCTTCCCTTTTGTACTCTTATTTTTTCTTTTTCCTCTCTTCCTTCTTTTTTCCTCCTTCTTTCTTTCTTTTTTTTCTTTTTTTTTTTACATGATTCTTGTGTTTACTTTATTGTTTGTTTATCATTTTGCCATTTTTTTATTCTTTAAATTCGAAAACGGGGAAAATTACTTTCGATTGTTTTCCCCACTTTCATCTTTCCACGGCTACATTGGGATGTTGTAATTGACTAATTAGGTAGGCCCCTCAAACAATCTGAAAAATTTATGATACTGTTTGCAATCAAACCCAACTTTCCCCCTCAAAAATACTTTCGCCCTTCCAATTTCATAAGGTTTTCCGGGAGGAATTTTTCTTTGGTCCCCCTTTCCAATTTTTAAAAGTATCTCTTCATTTTTTTGATTTTGTTGTTCTATCTCTGGTTTCATAATGGTTTGCAATGGATGCTCTGCTTTAGTTTTGAAATGGGTTTTAAATGGGGTCACCAACAAAATCATGTAGATTTGATTAAACCATTTGTTAATTTTGGAATTAGCAGTGACCCTCGTTATTTGCCTCGACATGATCTGAATAGCCTAACAATTTTTTATAACTCTTTTGAAGGGTTAGACTGTGGATGTCAAATGCTAGAACATTTTGTTGACTTCATATGTTGCATGGCCTGCCAGGGTTCCTCGTAAATTGGGCCCGTGACTGTCACCCTTTTGCATATGGACCGGAAAATTGAAAGCTTATTGTTGATAACAGTTTTCGTATTCCTTTATTAACAGGATTTTTGCGTTATTTGGAAAACACATCAATGCATAAAAAAATATGTTTACCCCATTTTTGGCCTTCAAAAAGGCCCATACAAATCTATAAACTAGCCGTTTTTTGAAGGATTATTCCCATGGCCCCCGGTAATGTCGATTGGGGTACTTAGTTTTCTGACACACAAACTTTTGGGAACCCGTCGTCAACCTGTTTCTTCCTCCCTCCAATAACAAATTTCCCAATTCTTGTTTACTTTCTCCCCCAAAATGAGCTAAAGATTATCCAGCCAGATGATGCGTTTTAAAAGCCTATCAAACTCGAAAAAGAATGGATGTTGTTACTCATAAAAAAAATGATCTTTTCCTTTAACGGGTCGGCCGTCCACCGTCACATCTGGATCAGAGGTCGATTTCCCCAAAAATCTTTTAACTTTTCCATCGTGGCATCAGTTCTTGAAATTTTGAAATTTTTTCCCCCGTTAGCCCTCATACTCATTACATTCAAAAATTGGTAAAGGAAAAAAAATTGGGGGGCATTGGATTGTATTTTTGTAGTGACATTTCTACTAAGTAAATCGGGAAAAAATTTAAATCTGCTGGGCAGTACTCCACCTTAAAAGTTTTTGAAACCCAAATTATCCCCCTTATGACGATCGTTATTCGGGTGACATTTTTTTTAGAAAAACTAAAGCTTTATGATCTGTTCTAATAATGAATGATTTTCCCCAAGGTATTCTCTTAACCCTGTATTGCCCAACAATAGCATTAGCCCCCTTTTCTGTCGCCGTGAAACAGTTTCGTGTTTTTTAAAAATACGACCTTTTGCTATAATTTTCCCTTTTTGGTTATCAATTTCTTAAAATAGAAGGGCCCCCATTCCAAGATTGCTACTGTCGGTCTGCAATATGAATGGAGTAAAACGGATAAGCTACCCCCGACTCATGGAACATTGCTTTTTTTAAAACTATTTCATTTGTTCTTCCACTTCCATCTAGTGTGTTTTGAAAACGGAAAAATTTTAATTGCATGGCAAATTTGGGGAAAAAATTCCAAATAAACGAAACCCAACAAATTTTTTAAGTTGTTTCGTTTTTTTTGGGGGGAAATTTTTATCTCTCTATTTTTTTCCATATTTTTTGACCCCGTTAACTGTAAACCCCAAACCCGGGAACTTAACTTGTTTAGTGCAGAAATTACTTTTCTCCAAATTCGTTTAAATTATTTTCAATCGACGTTTCAAAAAAATTTTAAAGCTTAGTCATGTGTTCTTCAAATGTCTTGAATACCAAGCACGTCATCAATATAGATAAAACACCCTGGACATCTCTCTCCAATGATATTGTCTAAACATTGTACAAGAGCAGATGCATGTTCTGAGCCCAAATGGCATTCTTTAAAGACATCAAAATTCCCGTGAATAAATCCTTTATATTGTCTAATTCAGGTGCTTCCTTTTTGCCAATACGATGCAGTGAAGTCGTTAAACCCCCCTTGTGCGGATAATTGATTAGTTAAATCCTCTAAGCAACATCTTTTTGAGGTAAGGTACGTTCAATCGCCTTGCATTCCAAAACCTTATCTTCCCATTACTTTTTTCTCGAGCACTATCGGTTTAAAAAAGGGGTTTTGGACTTCATGATGATATCATCTTTGACCATGGTAGAAAAGAGCATCATTTTCCTTATTTTTTCTGGAATGACATAGGTAACCTGAAATTTTTTTATCTGTTTAAATTTTATTTCAATTGAAAATCTTTACTGGATTCTTGTTTTTAAAACACCTTTTTTATTCCCAAGCAATACTTCAGTTAACTGTTTTTTTGATATGCATTGAGATTTTCGTTTTTCTGCCCTGAACGAAATTTTTAGGTTCCTCTTCTTCCTCCAAAAATTAGCCTCCCAATAATTCCACGTAATGAAAGAAATTAGATCCTGCTGATTATTCGGGTTTTAAAGTTAAAGTATTGTTCTCTAAGTTGATAAAACTCCGTTTGTTTCATGAAATCGACTCCCAGATGAGTGGATATAAAAGTTCTGACCTACAAGACCACAACGTACTTATTCTTGCCTATCTCTATTTCCAAATAAACTTGCTTTTAGTTTTTTTTTTTCCGATTGCACCTATCAGAAAAAATTTCCAACGGCAAAAGTATACCCACCCTTTTTTCTTTAATTCATGCAACAAACTTTCCTTCGGAAATTGCACAACCGTTCACTAATCCGAATATCAACACCCTCACATTTAAATTTAATTCTCGGGCACTGCCTCCCGGGTCCGATCTGATTTGTTTTTTTCGTTCCACGGGTTTATCATCAAATGAGATTAATTCGATTGATAAAATACCTTTTTCTTCCGTTGTTCTTTTTGGTTTGGGGGATGGCGTGTCGAAAAAAACCTTTCTAATTTTTTCCCACTCATGTCCGGATTCTTGGGCCCGTATTTCGGGTTGGAAAACTCCTCACAATAGAATTTTTCTATTTCTATCCCAGACGGTCCGTCTTGTCTAAAAAGTTTTTTTTCTTGGGAATGTTTCGGTTTTTAAGTTTCTCCTGTTTTGGTTTGACATTTGTTGTTGCGCCTGCTATTTGACCATTTACCGGGCCATTAGATTTTCCCTTCTTTCTTAAACCCTTTTATTATACACGAAAGTGGCATCTACAATCCTAGTTGCGTTATTAATTTTTTAGTGGACATTGGAAGAGATTCTTAAGCAAATTTTGCGTCGGGGAAGGAAAATGCGTATTAATAAACAGACAATTTCTTCATCCGGGATCGTCGGATACAAATTTAAACAAGCAATTTTTTCCGTTGCATATTCCTGCATGGACATCGTACCCTTCTTCCACGTACCATACTTCATTAACTTTAAAAATTTATTTGGTTTCGATTCCAATATCTCGAATAAAATTTTTTTGAGTTCGCCAAATTTTAAACTCCTAAAAATTTTGCCCCGATTCGTTTACCCTGCAACATCAAAAGATTCGAGTTTTCTTACTGTCCGGAAAAAATTTAAAGAAAAAAAATTATCTTCTTTCATAAATACACGGTTTTCATCTCCTGCACTAAAAAGGGTAGGTAATGAAACCGTTAAAATTCCTCCACTGAAATTTTCTAATTGATTTTAGTTCTATCTTCTTCTTATATGATTAATTTGATTTTAGAACCCATCCTTTCAGAAAAAGCCTTTTTCCCCTATCTAATTTAAACGAACCCGAACTTGTTCGTTTAATTTTTGGGAAATTTTCATCCTTTTTCCCCAACTGCCTGTCGATACGGCGGTTATAAATCGGGTTTCGATCCTATTTTCAAATTTTTCGTTACTTGATCCCCTTTTTTTTTAATTCAAGTCCCAGCTCCGAATTTTTCTCTAAGTTCTCATTTTCCCGGGAATTTTGTTGAACCCCGTTTAAATTCGACCTTCCCCTGTCCCTAAATTAAAACTTGCCTTTTTAATTTTCTTCTTTTTATTTTTTCTAATTTCTTTCGAATTCGTGAATTTTGTTTCCAATGCATTTTTGCCGAGTTATTTTCCTCTAATTTGGGTTTTCCCAAAAAAGTTTTCTCCCCCATTTGTTTCCAAAAAAAAACCTTTTTTCCCCTTTGTTTAGTTTTCCCAAAGCATTTTTGCCGAGTTATTTTTTTCTAATTTGGTTTCAAAGATTTATTCCTTATTTTCCTCTAATTTAGTTTCCAAAGTACCTTTTCTCCTCTGTTTATTTCCCAAAATAACCTAATTTTTATGGTTTCCTGTTTTTTTATCCTGCATGACTAACCTCACATCTAATTGTTGCATAAATTTCCTATTTAAACCCTTGCATCATTGAAATTGCCCCCCGAGGTTTGTTCTTCCTCATCCCCGATCTCGTGTTGGCGTTGGCGGGTTCTGTCGGCGACGTCGCACTGTTTCTCCCCCCCCTAGTTTCTCCTGTCTTTCCCCCACGATCATCGTACCTGGTGTTTTCCCCCAGTTTCCCTATCGCTATCTGATTCCTCAAAATTCCTTCCACAGGGAAATTCCCAGCCACGTTATATTATCCCCTTTGAAACTATTAACTCCTAGAATCAATCAATTCTTTCCCAGACCCATAAACCCCCAAAAATATTTCACAAGAAATACCCGAACAATTTAAACTATAAAACTCCTATAATAAATATCCCTTTTTGGAAAAAAACCCCCCTGAAATAACACCTTTACTCAAACCTTGTACCCGCAACCTGGTCAGAAATTTTATGAACTGTGTTCAATTGTACTAGTAATTTTAGTTCCCCAAAATTTTTGGGCTCGTTTATACCCAAATCGAGTTTTGTAAATGCTCCCAAAAATCGGCCCCTTATGGGGGAATTCGACCCGTCGTGCGGGACAAGCCGTAAGGCCACCCCGCCTGGGAGCTTGGGTGGCGAACACAACACCAACCAGCCATATAGACGTCCCAGTGTGGAAAAATAAATAAAAAAAAAAGGGGGGGGGGTCGTGAGTCGTTTTGGATTAGAAAAAATTTCAAATAACTGGTGAGAATCACTTTTCACTAAATTCAGAAATATTCTAAAAATATTGGGTTTTGACAAATACATTTTAAAAAAAAAAAATCAAATACAAAATACTTTGACTGAAAAAAAAAAAACACTAATAACACAATCCCAAATTTCCCACTTTCATCACAACCCCAAATTTTTTAACAAACACACTTTCAGAAATTTGAAAGAACGTTAAAAAAACTTTACAAAAATTTAAAAAAACACATTGAAAATCAAAATTAATACTTTTCCCCAAATTTCTTTTTCAAAAAAGAAACTCTTTTCTCTAAAATCGAAATTACTATTATTTTAATTATATTTACCCTTAAACACTTTTTAAAAATTTTGATCTTAAAAACCTTTTTTAAAAAAAAAGTTGTTCGTTTCATTTAAAATCAAAAAATGTACTTTTACTTTTCTTTTCTTTTTAAACGCGGTAAATCGTTTCCCCCCTTTTTTTTCTACGTGATAGATACAGAAGAGCTTTTTATTAAACTGAATCCTCCTATCCCCCAAAAAAATTTTATTTGGAAGACCTTCGTGTTGTCGGCCGCTGGAAAAAGTCCGCGGGGTTTCTACCCCTTTTTACCGAGCTGCTTCGGCCTTAAAATCGTGTCCTCGGGTTGGCGCCGTTGCTCCTCGAAATCCCTTCTTCTTCTCGTTCGTTTTTTTATGCGAAAACTTCATTAAAATTTTTCTTTATTTTCGATTACAGTTAATGACCAATGGGTATTCAGGGAAAATGAATCCCGAGATCACCCCTTTTTATATGACCCAACTTCAAAGTATTTAAATATACGAAAAGCATGTGAGAGAAAAAAAAAAAAACTGGAAGAGAAATGAATGCAAGCTATTAATTACTCCATCTATTCAAACTCCCCCTAATTCTTCCATTATAAATTCCCAAAGTTTCTTATTATCTTTCTTCTAAGATTTTTTAAATCAATTTATAATAGAATAAACTTTCTGGGCTTCTAGAAAAGTTTTCCCCAAAAAAAATTGCAAATCAAATCCCCTGAATGTTTTGGGGGCCGTTTTTTATACGTCCGCCCAGTTCAGTCTACCTTCAGAAAAAACTTTTTTTTTCATCCCACCTCCGGGCCCCGCCCTTGGCTAAGGGGGCGGTCTCTTTTTTTAAATTTAATTATCTTCCCAAAAATCCATCCGCGTTGGCGGGTTCAAAAATTCTTTTTCCCCCGCTTTCAGGGCGGTATGTACGTTTTCGGAATCAAGAAAACGGGGGGTAAAATTGGAAAAAAATAAGAGTCCTTTTTGGGGCGATGAAACGATATAAAGAAGAGGTTTTCGTATAAGAAAACGCGATAACATATCAATTCAGACTTTCGGAGTAAAACAAAAAAATTATTTTCATCGATAAAAATTTTCCCCATTTAAATATCTTGACGGAAGTATCAAATTTTAATAACACAGGTAAATTAATTCAAGCAAGACAAGGATTAGCGAACAAATGCAGTGCGTTCCATTTCACAAAAAACGGAAAACAGGGGAAAAAAAAAGGATTTTGACAAAAGAAAACAAGAGGGGAACATCAAATTTTAGGAAATTGCCGGGGGTTTTTTTTTAAAAACCCAAAACGAGAATAATGTGTTTTGGGAAAAAGTTAGAAATTAAATATTTTAAGAGAACCAAGGGGACGCGATCGTCAGTTATCGAGCGATCGGGAAAAATGCTGGCAAAGGGTAAAATGCTAGGTTGAACAAGATTGTCAGAATTTTCTGGACTCGGGGAGTAGGATGTATGTTCCCTGGGGTTCAAAAATTTTGTAAAGTGGAAAAGCTACTTTGTGTATTTATGATCAGTCCAGTGAGTGACATCAATGAAAATTGCATCTCTATAAAATCAAATAGCGTAATTTCGCGTTTATGGTGAAATTGTATATAAACGAAACTTGATTTTAGGAAAATAATTAACAACAGAAAAGCAACAACTTTCCATGTACTTATTTTTTATTTATCTCTGTAATATCTTGGTTGCTTTGTTATTATCGTGCTAATTTGATGTCAAGTTAGCCTTATGTTTTAATAACAGGGTCAAATGAGGACCAATGTAATTTTTGTATAACAAGTTATAAAAAAGACAAATTTTAGATCTAATTTCAATACTTTTTAAAACATTGCTATACTAACTTGGTAGGCCTAAAGGAGAATAGTGTGGAAACTGAAAGAGGAGGTGCGTTTACCACACAGACGATGAGGCGGTCATCTGTAGAAACTAAATCCAATAATCGCCTCCTTGCGCCCTCTTCACCCTCGCGGTTCAGTCAGAGCATCAACGCCAAAGACGGGATATATTCTACACATTAAGTATATCTTAACTTGCTTTCAAGGTCATTTCTCCCTAATTTAAAAAAAATCTCATGAATGAGGAATTATTGAAAATTTTAAGCTTTTATTGTTGAGATGCCTTTTTAATATTTCATGAAATTTCACTGTTAAGCTGAATATGCTATACGGACTTATGTTAATTCATCTTGTTTCTTCCTGATAATACAGTTCTAAAACGACCATAGTCGACGTTTGCGTTCTAAAAGACCTGATCAACATTTGCATTCTAGAAAAGACCTAGTCAGCATTTGCATTATATAATGACCTACTCATTTTTGTTTGTGCAAAATTACAGTTAAGTTTGCATTTATAAAGGTCTAGTTAATTTTCCATTCCTAAAACCACGTACTCAAGTTTTTCTAAAAACTGCCAGTCCAAATTTGCATTCTATTTTACTAACTTTTTAGTAAACAATGATTATCTTTATAACATTTGAACTTTCAGACTTTACATATTGAATTACCATGAAGTATGCTGTAGGCTCGAAAAGTGGAACATTCAGACTTTTTAGCCCAATTTAGATGTATTTTCAAGTTCTTTTAGTTCATAAAACATTTCTACATGAAGTTAACTTCGATATTTTTCATTTTTGAATTTTACAGAAATTATGAAATTTAAAAATAGAAACGTTTTTGAGAATATTGAAATTTTAGACATCTATTTTTATTAATATTTAAATTTCCCTTCTGTACTGCTATGTTTAGTTTTGAAGAAATTATTTACATTGCATCATCCACAAAATGTCTGTAAATTGCAATAACAATTTAAATTATTTTTAATCATTAAACGAACACATTTTGTATAATTAAACAGATAAATACAACATATACAACAAATCAAATAATATCTTTATACTTAAAAGACCTGACTACTCAAGCCCTAGAGTATTCGTGTTGTCATTGCCAACAATACTGCTAGATTCCACATATAAATGAATACTTATAAATTCTAAATTAAAATACACATTTTACAAATTGAACGTTAAGGACATGATAAGAATTTTCTTTTAACTCTGTTCTTCTTAAATGAAAACCTTGACTAAGGTTTTCTTAGAATACAAAACTTCACTGGGTCTTTTAAAGTATAAAATGTAACTAGAGTATTTTTAAAGTAATATTTGAGTAGATCTTTTTAGAATCAAAGGGTGGATATGTGAATGAACCAAGGGTTACAAAGACAGTTGGCACGATTAATCGCTCGTGGGTGTACATTATAACATACACACGGTGACTGAAGTGATTAAATGATGGCATAGTCACGCAGTCTCTACTGTTATTAACGTCCCAAGAATGTGAGTACATATCTATCAATTTTAGAAGTGTTCGATCCTTTTTTAAAGTAAAATTTTAAAATATACTGAATTCAGTAAATATTAATTTATTTTTCTCTCTTTGTAATAATATTGTGTTATGATGCAGATAAATATGCCTGTATAGAGGTTCAAGAAGCCCAAAAAAAATGAAAACTGGAGATAACCAAGAGCCTGCGATTCTGTATTCAACTTCTGTGTTTAAATTAGCCAAAGGCGAGTACGCAAGGAAGAATCATCTCGACAAAGACCCAGTGAGATCTCTGGAATTGCTAAAAGACAACAATTAAGAGGCTCCATCCACATATTGGTCTATCGCCCTTTTTGTCCATTATTGGACAGCGAGTCAACTAAATATCTATCGGGCGTATATTCGCAAGAAACATCCACAAGAGTTGCACGTGCAATCGATGCTACTGGTAACTTTGCGAAAAATGTGCAAACAAGTGACTCGAACAAATTATCACCTTTATTTATATATGAATGCGTGATAAGAACGGGCGAACAAGAAGAATACAACCAGTTCCCTGTAGCACAAATGGTGTCACAATCGCACACTACGACCAAGGTGAATTTTGGTTGAGAGTGGATTAGCATGGAGCTCCTCCGCCTGGGAAGTAGTAACAGATTGTTCCAAAGCCTTGCTCAATGCAGTAACAAATGCATTTACATCTTGTAAGTCGTTATGTGATTATTCAGATCTCTGCAAGAACGGTACATTGCCAGAGACATACATTCGCATTGATGTAGCGCATATTGTTAAGATATGCTGCAATTTCTGAAAACTGCGCATAAGTAAGTAAAACATTGTGCGTTGCTGCTATGGGAAAATTAATCGTCAGCTCAAATTTTTGATGAAGCAGGAAAGTGCACAAACTGATTTTACTCGTATGTCGAAGCGTTTACTTATCAAGGACGAAAGTCTAATGGAGAAGAGACGGCTTGCACAAAATCGAAAAATGAATTGAAAAAGTTATTAATTGGTAATTCATTCAATACTGGCAACTGGCAAATGGATGAAATCCTTCACGAAAGTGGAACACTTTCTCACACAGAACAAGGTATTTTAAATTATATAATGATACTGTAGATAATATAATGTATCTGGAATATAATTCAAAATACAAAATGCGAACAAAGTGTTAAAAAATATTTTAAACATTTTTATTACTTTATAAATTAGAATACATGTGAATGTTTACACATTTATTTAGTTATTAAGCTATTTAATTCTTAAAGCATTTACATTTATTATCTATCTTTGAGAATTATTTTCAAAGAAAACACAAATTGTACGGAAAAGATTTTAGTTTTCCGTTTTATTCAATTAATTCAATATATTAATTTTCAGAACATTATGATAATGTCCGAATATACAATGATGACCAGCACGTCAAACTTCTTGCAGTGGGCAAAATCGATCGACGACGATGTGAAGCGTTCCGCTGAAGGGTGGGAGAAGATTTGCAGATGCTCATCGGAACGATGATCTTCACGCAGATAAATTGGTGAAGCATTGTTCACAATTTGTCTGTGGACATGTGTGGCAGAGATAAGTTTAGTTATGGCCGAATTACCTCCATCAAGTGCCTCAGTGGAGCAAGATTTTAACGATTTAAAAATCATTTATTGCATAAAAAATCTATCTTCGAATCATTGATTTTATTAATGCTCATATCCAATATATTGATGGTAAATAAATTATTACAGCAAGGCAGAACAAATCCTGGGAGATAAAAGAAAGTTATTGAGATGAAGATGTATCAATGATAGAAGAAAATGTTTCAGAATTGAATTGGTAAGTGTAATTCCTTAAAATATTATTTGCAAGATTTCATATTTTTGGTATATTAAGTTACTCAAATGAATTATGATGTTTATATATAAATAAATTTTTTAATAAGTAACAGTGCATTTTAAATTATTATGTGCAGGGTGAAAGCATTTCTACAAGAGTTATAACAACGCAGAACAAAATCCAGCCAGATAAAGGTACTGTAATTGAGGAAGATAAACAAGACAGACTTGAGAATTAATGTATTCAAGATGCAGAAGACGAAACGGTGATAGAAGAAGAGAGTGGCTCAGAATTGAATCGGTATGTATAACTCCTTAAAATATAGTTGCAAAGATTTCATTTCTATCTAATATATTATCCAAATAAATTAATATGTTTATATATAAATCTATTTTATTGTAAATTTCATTTAAATTATTAACAGTACAGGGTAGAAGCATCCTATGTTTAGTGTACAGGAATGGACATAAAGCGACAGGTGCTCATAAAATGCATTATTTGTAACAAAAATGTGCACCTATTGGTTGATCTGTTTCCCTACCCGATTCAAGGAGAAGAGAATTATGGAGAAAGGCGAATTTGTATTTGCATGTCATGGCAGGCAGCAATCAGTTAATAAAATAATTTCGTGACAAAGGACGACTAGATGGAAGCCTGGTCTCGAAATCTACCGACAATACAAAGAGAAAGTCTAAATATATTAATAGACATTTTCATGAAACAGACTTCATTATTCACCCAAAGCTGAACAAAATTCCATTATTAAGGAATGGAAATTTAACAAATGTGAAGGCTGCAGTGATCGAAGGAAAATCTTACGTATTAAGAAATACTTGTGCCTTCGATGCATTATTTCAAATTTTAATAACGAAGAAATAGACAATCCTTGGATTGGTGCCAGACGGACAAAATACTCCATTGTTGAAAATGATCCTGGATACAAAGAAAACGGGTGTTACATGTAAAACATACAATCAACGAGCAGAATTACTGAAACATGATAAATTATCAGTTTTATCAAATCTACCAGGAAACTCTGCTCAACTTATGTGTACGTCAAATCCTGGCCAAATAGCAGAACATTTATTAATTAATCAGCCAAGTATGACAATAAGCAATCATTGCAACAAGGGTTGTGATGACTTTTTCTCGAACCAAACTACAATTACAATACAAAGTAGCCTTCTATCCTTGAATTTCGAAAACAAACTGCAGAAGAATTAATGCATCTTTTCCTAGAAAGAGTTGCATGAACTGCAGTGTAAATCAACAACTAATATTCACGACACAGGTACATTAGACATACCATTTTAGTACTTATTTTATGATTCTAAATAACCAATGAAATTGTAGTAAATCATATTAAGACTACCGACCTCTCTTTGTTGCATGATGTTTTCATTGAATGTATATAATATAACATTTTCAATGTAAATGTATATATATATATATATATATATATATATATATATATATATATATATATATATATATGTGTGTGTGTGTGTGTGTGTGTGTGTGTGTGTGTTATACGTTGTATGTGAGTGGAACAAAACTATGTAAATGGCACAAGTAAATGACCATGCTGAAGTCAATGATCGTTACATTGGTGACAGTTACTGACAATTCATTTCAAGTTGTCATTTCCTGAGATAAATTCAGTCAGTCATTCACTGGTGAATTATACCTATATCCTTCAACAAACATTTTTGATAATACTTGTTTACATATTTAATTAATACTTGATTATGTTATAATGTGCATATGTTTGTATTACAGGAACAATTTTTACATTGGAGATACAACAAGACAATTTTACTCCAAAATTTCCAGATTTTGAATGGAATCAAAGAAACCTTGGCAATGCCATTAATTACAACATATACATATAAAATTAATTGGAGTAATTGACTACCGCAGTCCTAAAGATGGAAGGCAAGAGATTAGCGAAAAGTTATAGGACACTTCGTTTCTTTGTCAAAAGGAAAATAAGACGTGGATCCAGACTTTAGATCGAAAACAACGGAAGTTAAACCTTCGACAGCAATCTTACCAGTCCTGATCATGTATAAAAAATCTTTATAATGTAATTTTTA
Organism: Teleogryllus oceanicus; assembly: GCA_964035755.1. Classification (NCBI taxonomy): domain Eukaryota; kingdom Metazoa; phylum Arthropoda; class Insecta; order Orthoptera; family Gryllidae; genus Teleogryllus; species Teleogryllus oceanicus. The sequence goes on from CAXIVR010000009.1 coordinate 69,987,744, forward strand.
TATATATATATATATATATATATATATATATATATGTATATATATAATTGTCAGTGATTGGACTGGAATGATAGCAGCAAATAGTTTGTTGATCTGATGAACGGTGATTGAAGTGTGCTTCCGAGAAAGAAGAGAGAAGGTAGTGTCTGGACCTGGGGATGGCGTCGGAGATGGATAAAGATGGCCAGAAAAAGCGCGCGAAGACATGAGTTGGAACGGTCATGACAGAGCATTTAATTTTTATATTGGGTAAAGTTATTCAATATAAACAATTGTTTTAAATTGTTTAATAAATTTCCACGTTTTTGTGACATGAATATATGATGATTGCCATGATTTTGACGTAGTCGGTCCAGCAAAGTCATCGGTCAAAAGTCAGTCACAAGTAGTTCACTGTCTGGGTCCATGGTATGGGGATGTTATTGATGCTGCTGAAAGGCAAATTATACGTTTACAGAAGAGTCGAAAAAATGATGGCATTATATTTAGTTCCAAAATTTTTCATTTGGGTATAAACTAGTTCAAAATTAGTACTAAATTATGACATTTTTAGTTCTTTGATATCATGCAATTTCATTGGTGGTGTTGCTAATTTTACGATGAGTGAACGCCCGCAAAAGTATACATTTTTATATTTGTGCATCAGTTCACATTTTTGAATTTGAGTTAAAATTAGTTTAATATTAATTACAAAATTGTAATGGGTCAGGACCCTCCTTTCCTATTTCTTATACATCTATAAATAGGCCTATTAATCACAGCCCCACCATTGGGCCGCCCATATAATAGGTTCTCTCACCTTACTTCTTATCTGTTCCCACCATTACCTATCTAGCCATGCTTACAAACAAACCAATAAACATTAGCCTCGCGTTGGGTTTGCCACATATGATAACTTTCCACTCTGCTCTGGTGCCCCTCTATGCTGAAACACCTGGTCCTTTTTTCACTCACCTGGGCGTGGGTCTTGATGGTGATCTGTACCAATAGACGCGAGCAAGTGCTGCTCACGCGCGTCAGATCAGTCTAATGCTACGTAAATGATGGTGAAAAACACATTGATTTTCCGAATCATGGCCCCCAAAATGGCCATGAAGTTTTATTCAGTGCCTTTGTTATAAAATTCTTTTCAATTTCCACTGTTTGGTACTTGCAGCTTGGCAATGGTACATCTGACGACACACATCAATACAACCCAGCATCAAAAGCAACAACAAAATAAACTTACTTCTCCTCCCTCAATAAACAATCCATAGATATATAAAATATAACGTTCACTAGACTATTTACAAACAAAAAAAACAAAACAAATACCATTCACGCATATACATAAACCCCAGAATGCATTCTATCAGAATTTTCCGTCTTAAAATCTACCGAATTACACGGCTTGGTCTTCGACAGAGCTTTCTTCCATCAAAACTAAGCGGCGATGTCAAAATGCTTTGGCTCACGTATACTGTTGCCTCCGCAGTGATCTGCGTGTCTGGAGGTGATTACTCACGCCAGCGCCTTCCGTTATCGCCATCATATCCGGGACACTCACACGCACCACAGTTGACTCATGCTGTCGGAGTTCACGCTGCCATCTTATTTTTTTGCTCGGCCCTCCGATTGTTAAATTTCACCGAGTTCCGAATTAAATTTCGCGCCTCTTATTATTCATGCAACGTCGCGCTCCCCACCGTTGCAAAACTTCTCATACCGCCGCTCGCTCGCAAGTCAGCGGGCGTTGCCGGGCTTCGGAATAGTTCCAAAAAGATTCCCTTTTCTTTTACGAAATTCTCGGCCTTCCGACTATTACATACCGTACTTAAAATATTTCCGGTTACTATGTCGGATGATGCTCGTAACTTCCGCACTTTAAAAATTGCAGAATCGCCTGCATGAACATACATCTCTCACCGAGTCCAGACACATTCTGACAGATCTTGTTCAGCCTAGCATTTGTTATCGCTTGGCCAGCACTTGCACCGATCGCTCGATAATAACTGGGCAATCGCGTCACCTTCAGTTCTCTTAAAATATTTAATTTCTAACGTTTTCCGAAACACATTATTCTCGTTTTTGGTTTGATAAAATTCTCGGCAATTTCCTACGATTTGATGTTCTCCTCTTGTTTTCTTTTTGTCAAAATCCTTTTATTTTCCTGTTTTCCGTTTTGACTGAAATGGAACGCACTGCATTTGTTCGCTAATCGCTTCGTCTTACTTGAATTCGTTTACCTGTGTTATTAAAATTTCGATACTTCCGTCAAGATATTTGCGTCGGAGTAAATTTTATCTGATCCCAGCTAATTTTCTTGTTTTACCTCCCGAAAGTCTGAATTCGATATGTTATCGCGTTTTCTTGCAGTATACGAAAAACCTCTTCTTTATATGCGTTTCATCGCTCAACAATGGACTCCATTAATATTTTCCACATAATACAATAAAATACTTAAATTTCATTAACTTTTTTTATTGCCTGACGCGATTTCCACTGGATAACTTTCAAAATCTTTCACGATCATAGCCAGATCTAATGTTTATAGTCCAAACTCGCACAAGCATCAGGTTCCCTTTGTTCCTCTTCTTTACCAGTTTTATTTTTTTACTATGGCGTCTTTGCCAAATGTTTTGAACCGTTTATGTGCAAATGCATACCGTGGGATCATTGCCGTCATTACACTTGCCCCCGCCTGAATGTTTTGATTCTGACGAGCCAACATCTAAAGCTTATCTTGCTTTGTTCACTTCTGTATATACGTTTGACCTTGACCGTAGACTTGAAGCTCGTTAGCAATGCTCGGCGGAGTATACACAGCATGCTTAGCAAAGTCGCGACGAGACGAACCTGCCAATGTTTACTTAGCACTACATGGGCTCATGGCACCGTCGTCTCTCGCACTTGTCACTGTGCTGCAGCTCACTTCAGCACACAAATAAATCGTTTCTTTCCATAGATAATACTTACAACCACTTACTGCTAAACAATCTTCGTACTTACTCTGGCAAATGCTTACAGCTAATACTTAACCTAAACGCACACTTAGAAATAACATACACATATTCCTACCTTTCCTCTGAATCAACGCACACTTTGTCACCTTGACATAAACTATCTGTGTCTTGCCAAGGTTTAATGTATATACATTTTGAACCCCTATTTCCTGCCCATCGTTTTTCCAACAAAACATTGTTATTGTTCAGTACCCTTTCACCTTGTACGGCCGTCATAGATGGGAAAGAACTGAAATAATTTCTGGTCGGAGGAAGACAGATGGCGAACGGATCAAACACGTCCCCTGCTAAACGTTCCCCGATCGGAATGTCCACAGCCCTTTTCCGCAGCAGCGTTACCAACTGGTCGTACTATCTGGTTATTGGCAGTCACCGTTGGTAATCCACTAATCTCCGGTGGTATCTTCCTGCGTCAACGTCCTTAACTTCGCACGCCAGAATGTACACTCCACGGCGTCGAATGGGTGCTGGAGTGTGGCACAGCGTTCAGAACCTCGTTCAAAGCGGGTACCGCCTCGAACCATGCTTTGTGGGTTTTCAGCCACATACACGCAAATAAACACGACAACTCCTCAAATTTGAAACTTATATAACGCTGACTGTCAACTACGAGCCTCTATCTGCCAGTACGCGGATGAAAATCGAGCGCACTGAATGGTAGCGCCCAACTTCATCACCATCGTTTATCGTAGAGTGGCGTCTCGTACCCGTGGAATAGTAACCGCGTTTAATTTTCTCGCATCCAGGCGGTGCGAATGCTCCATTCCTTTTACCACGACCAATGGACTGACATACAGGGTAATTGCCCTCTTTATTACTCCCTTTTCTTCATTTCCTCCACTAGCTTGCGCACCTGTTCTACGTACATTTGCGGTACGAGGATATTGCCTGGCAGTAAACGGTGTAATTGTCCTTGAGCTGTAACGAAAACTTGTAGCCTTTCACCGGCTCTGACGATTCTCCGAAAAATTTCTGCGAACTCTGCGGCGGTTGTCGAATTCTTGCCGGGACGATCTCCCAAGTCCGCTGGCTCATACCGCGGCCCTATCCGCATTCCTGGAGGATCTCTTCCGTAACAGCCAGCATCCGCATCCCCTGCGACCTCCGCCTCATCAAGTTCAGCGACCGCACTGGACTGCTTCCAATAGAACCTCTCGATCGGCAGCGTCACTTTCCTGGCACTACGTCGACGACGGCCGGTAAGCCCCCAATGCGTCCATCCCAACGATGACGTCACGGATCAGCCATCGAATGACGGCGCGCTGCTGCCTCAATGAATTACTTTCCGACATCAATCTCTAACCAGACTTGTTTCCCGGTGGTATTCGCGCCGCTTTTCGGTTGCCATCATGACTTATGGTTTCCGCGTCAATTCAACTAACGCCGCCCTTCGTAAGTACTTTATTACAGAATACCCGACACTGCACTCACACTACTGCCTGAGTCTACCGGCGCTCGTACTTCTCCGTAGCATACACCTCGCAATAATGAACATTGGCGGTTTCACCCCTTCACTTACTATTCCCGGAGCAATTCATCCCTTCAACGGTGTTGCCAAACTATCACTGTCACGGTATCGTCGCTATCCTCCTCGTTTGCAGGTTGAAGCCATATTTCGTCCCAAACGTTTCTAGTTTCCTGTCTTCCTTCTTTCTTCTCCCACCTATCTGGTATTGCGCCTGCTTCCAATTATGACTTCTTTCTTCTCGCACCATTCATTTCATCCCCCCGAACGTTGCCTATTATCCTCTTTCGGCTTCGGTTTGTTTGTACCTGTCCATTGCACGCGATTGTGCTTGCCTACTGGATTTATCATCTACGGACTTCAATTGAGCATACGTTCTCCTGCCGGTATCCTCCCCATAATACCGATTATTCCTATTCCCGTTGCTGGAACTTTGACCGCGTCCCTCCTGCGCGTCTTGCTCATTTCCGTCGTTCGCCTGGTCAGATCTGCTCACCAGCACTCGATCAGCGCGCCGATGGTATCTGGCATGTTGTTCCACAATAGGTTTCGAATGCCGTTCGGCATCTGTCGGATTAGAATTCGTATAATTTCGCCAGGTTAAAGTCCTCGCGCACACATGCGTGCTTACTTTTCGTATTAAGTCACTCATGCTTTCCGAACTTCCCTTCCTATAGCGTTCTGACATCAACCTATACTTCAGCTCGAATTTGTGGTACTGGTTCCAATATCTTTCAGAATTTGGCGCGCCATTCCCCGTATGTACGTGGCGTCGGCGTCCGGCTGCCACCAATACTGCGCCTTGGAACTTAACGCCTCTTCGACGAATCATTAATTTCATCCCATCCGGTATATTGTTTTATGATGATTCTCTAGCGCGGTTAGGAACGAATACGGCTGCTCTTGCTTTCGCCATGGAATCGTAAATAATTGGGTAACGTGGGATGCCCTGTCATACCACGTTTGCCATTTACTTCGCGCGGTGAACACCTGTCGTTCAAGTTCCTCGATCTTGCGAAGAATTGCTTCGTCGATTTCGGCGCACTATCGGCCCTGCGCCTGCCGATTTTAAATTGTCGATTTCGTACCGGATTGTCGATCAGATATTTTTCGTCCATCCATAGACCGATTCCTCAATTTTTTCCAATCGAGCGTCCTGTCGCAGTGATGTTTCCCTGCGTTTTTGAACGTCATGACGTCAACTAAACGCTCCTTGCAGGTGCACCGATTGATACAAGGTGCCTGTCGACCTTACATCCCCACTTCGGAACTAATCTGTTGGTTAACCACTTCTTGCACCACTACCAGCGTTTAAGTTTCTCTTCTATATTTTTAGCGTTCCTTCCTAATTGCGACAATACTTGCAATGATTCAGCTTTAAATGCGTTAACTTCTTCGCGAATACTCCGAAGCTGTCGAATGCAATTCCTGCAACACTTAACGTGATTTATTATCGGTTCTGCTCAACCACTAAATTTATTCTAGACATTACTTTCCATCCTGGCGCTACGTTCTTCTATCTTGGCCTGCATCTCTTGCAAATTCTCTAGCTACTCAGATGTTATCGGCTTTCATTCCTTGCATGAATTGAAACAACATTGCCATCGTAGGTTCCGGCGTCCTCTGATGTTCCCCCGCTGGAACTACCTCTGCTGCTGTCTGGCTCATTTACCCCCTGCACATTAATTGCAATGTTACCCTCCTTCTACCTCTAATTCGTCTAAGTGTTGATATTCGTCGTCCCCTCTCGAACGAAATAGTTTCGGAGTCCGACGCGTCTCCGTCGCCGCGACGATTCCTTCTCGTCTCCGGCGACTGGCCTGATAACGATTACTGCGTGCTTTGCTGATCCACGTTGTAGTACCTGCTCAACCAGCCCACCACGTTGGTCGCCACTTGTAATGGGTCGGAACCCTCCCTTTCCTAGCTACTTATACATCTATAAATAGGCCTAATCCACAGCCACCATTGAGCCGCCACTATAATGATTCTCTCTCCTCCTTACTTCTTTTATCTATTCTATTTGCCCCTGCTCTGGCCCTTCGCCTGGCAAACCAATAAACATTAGCCTCGCGTTGGGTTGCCACATGTGATAACTTTCCCCTTTTTCTACTCACGAATTTGCCCCTCTGCTAAGCTTACCTGGTCCTTTCCACTCACCTGGGCGTGGTCTGCGGTGCGTTCGTACAGACGCAGGCAAGGTGCTGCGCTCACGCGCGTGGATCAGTCTAATACTACGTAAATGATGGTAAGAAAAACACATTGATTTTTTCGAATCACTAGCCCCCAAAATAGCCATAAGTTTATTCAATTGCCTTCATTCATCGATTCTTTTCAATTTCCACTATTTGAGTACCGCAACGGCAATGGTACCTCTGACGGCACACATCAATATCCTAACCCAGCATCAAAGCAACAACAAAATAAACACTTCTCCTCCCTCAATAAACAATCACATAGATATATAATACTCTTTCGTTCACACGAGCTATTTACAAACAAAAAAACAAACCAAATACCATTCATATACATAAACCCCAGAATGCATTTCTGTCGAGATTTTCAATCTTAAAATCTACCAATTATAGCTTGGTCTTCGACAGAGCTTTCTTCCATCAAACTAAACAAACAAATGTCAAAATGCTTTGGCTCATGCTATTTGCCTCCGCGATGAATCTGCGTGTCTGGAGGTGATTACTCGCCTTAGCGCGCCTTCCGTTATCGCCATCATATCCGGGACACTCACACACGCACCACAGTTGACTCATGCTGTCGGAGTTCACGCTGCCATCTTATTTTTTATAAGCCACTCCGATTGTTAAATTTCACGAGAGTTCCGAATTAAATTTCGCGCCTCTTATTATTCATGCAACGTCGCGCTCACCGTTACCGAGCTATCGTACCGCCGCTCGCTCGCAAGTCCAGCGGGCGTTGCCAGAATTCGGAATAGTTCAAAAGATTCCCTTTTCTTTTTGAAATTCTCCTTCTGACCTATTACACACACCGTACTTAAAATATTTCCGGTTACTATATCGGATGATGCTCGCAACTTCCGCACTTTACAAAAATTTTTAAGGAATCGCCTACGCGAACATACATCTCTCTCACCGAGTCCAGACACATTCTGACAGATCTTGTTCAACCTAGCATTGTTATCAGCAGCTGGCACTTTTCCCGATCGGCACCGATAACTGACGATCAGCGTCACATAGTTCTCTTAAAATATTTAATTTCTAACGTTTTCCAGAAACACATTATTCTACTCGTTTGGTTTTGATAATTCTCAGCAATTTCCTAAAATTTGATGTTCTCCTCTTGTTTTCTTTTTGTCAAAATCCTTTTATTTCCTGTTTTCGTTTTGACTGTGAAATGGAACGCCTGCATTTGTTCGCTAATCCTTCGTCTTGCTTGAATTAATTTACCTGTGTTATTAAAATTTCGATACTTCCGTCAAGATATTTAAATGGGGTAAATTTTATCTGATGCAGCTAATTTTCTTGTTTTCCTCCCGAAAGTCTGAATTCGATATGTTATCGCGTTTTCTTGCAGTATAAGAAAAACCTCTTCTTTATATACGTTTCATCGCTCAACAATGGACTCCATTAATGTTTTCCTTATGCTATGACCGCCCGTTTTCTTAGATTCGAAAACGTGTCACATACCGCCCTAAGAAAGCGAGGAAAAGAATATTTTGAACGCGCCAACGCGGATGGATATTTGGAATGATAATTAGAATTTAAAACAAGAGGGCCATACCTTAGACCAAGGAGGCGAGGCCGGAGGTCAGTGAAGAAAAGTTCTTTCTGAAAGTGGCAGCTGAACTGGGCGGACGTATGGAAGCAGGTACCCCAGGAAGTGACATTGCAGCGGATTTCCAGATTTACGCTTTTTGAGAAAACTCTTCTAAGAAGACCAGAAGAAGTATTATTCTATTATAAATTGAAGTTTAAACATAATCTTAGAAGATAATGAAGCGTTGTGAATTTTATAATGGAAGAATTAGGAAGTGGAGATTTTGAATAGATGGCAGTAATTAATAGCTTGCATTCATTTCTCTTTCCAGTTTTTTTATTTCTCTCTCACACATGCTTTTCGTATATTTAAATACTCTTGAAGTTGGTGCTCATATAAAAGGGGTGATCTCTGGATTCATTTCCTCTGAATATCAGTTGGTCATTAACTGTAATCGAAAATAAAGTAAAATTCATGAGGTATTCAAGCATATAAAGCAGACGAGAAGAAGAAGGCGATTTCTGAAGGCAACAGCGTTCTCAACCGAGGACACGACCTTCAGGCCAGAAGCAGCTCGGTGAAAAGGGTAGAAGGAAGCCCAGCGGACTGCTCTACGCGGCCGACAACACGATGAGTCGTTCCAAATAAAATGTTTTGTAGGGATAGGAGTGATTCAGTTTTAATAAGAAAGCTCATTTCTGTATCTATCACGTAGAAAGAAAAAGGAGAATGCTTTCTCAGATTTACCGCGGCAAAGATAAGAAAAGTAAAGAAGTACATTTGTTTTCCGACCTAATACGTGAACAGAATCAATCTTTTTCTTTCAAAAGGATTTCAAGATCAAATATTGTAATATAGTGATTAAGAGTTTGTGTAAAGTATAATTATAATAATAGTAATTCTCTGGATTTTAGAGAGAGAAAAGAGTTTCTTTTTGTTGTAAAAGTAATGTTAAGGAAAAGTATTAATTTTTGATTTTCAATGTGTGTTTCTTTCACATTTTGTAAAAAGTAATATTTTAACGATTCTTTCGAATTTCCTGAAAGTGTGTTTGTTAAACAATTGGGTTGTAGATGAAGTAGGAAATTGTGTATTGTATTATTAGTGTGTGTTTTTTCAGTCAAGGTATTTTTGTATTTGATTTTTTTTTCTGTGTGCCATTGTATGTATTTGTCAAAGCAGCCAATATTTTTAGAATATATTCTGAATTTAGTGAGTAATTCTCACCCGAGTTATTTATGATTTTTGCATCAATCCATAAACGATCTTTACGACCTGCCCCTATTTTTTTGTTGTTGTGTCCACTGGGACGTCTATACTGAGCTAGTCGACCATCTGGTGGTGTGTTCCGCCACCCCCAAGACGTCTGGGTCAGGTGCGGCCTTACGGCTTGTACCGCACGACTGTGGCTCGCAATTAGCGCCCGCATAAGCGGGGCTCGATTATTGGATGCATTTACGACAAACTCGATTTGGGTATAAACGAGACCAAAATTTGGTGTAACTAAAATTACTAGTACAATTGAATCACAGTTCACTAAAATTTCTGACCAGGTTGCAGAGTACAAGTGTGTTGAGTAAAGTGTGTTATTTCAGGAGGGTTTTTTCCGAAAGGATATTTATTATATGAGAGTTTTATCAGTTTCAAATTGTGTCTGGTATTTCTGTGTGAAATATTTTTGTAGGAAGTGTATGGTGTCTGGGAAAAGAGAATTGATTGATTCTGAGCGGTTAATAGATTCAAAATGGCAGATAGAGTATAACGTGGCTGGAATTTACCGTGGAAGGAACTTCTGAGGAATCAGATAGCGATAGGGAGAGCTGGGGACAAGCGCACAGGTACGATGATCGTGGAGGAAACGACAGGAGTAGGGCTAGGAACGGCAGGAGAAACTGGTGACGTCGCCGACAGAATCACAGCCAACGCCAACACGAGATCAGGATGAGGAAGGGCAGAAGAGCCTCCGAGGAGGAGCTGAATTCAATGATGCGAGCAGTTAATAGGACGAATTTTATGCAACAATTAGATGTGAGGTTAGTCATGCAGGATGAAAAAACAGAGGGAAACCATAAAAAATTAGGGGGTTAGCACGGAAACTAAACTGGGGAGAACAAGGCTGCTTTGGAAACTAAATTAGAGGAGAATAACTCGGCAATAAATGCTTTGGAAACCAAATTAGAAAATAACTCGGCAATAAATGCATTGGAAACTAAACTAGAGGAGAACAAGGCTACTTGGAAACCAAATTAGAGGAAAATAACTCGGCAATAAATGCATTGGAAACAAAATTCACGGAATTCGACACGAAATTAGAAGAAAATAATAGAAAGTTAGAAGAAAATTTAAAGCACAGTTTACTGAATTAGCGGAGCAGTGGAAGGTCAGATTTAAGAGCGAGGTTCAACAAGAAAATTAGCACAGGAACATGAGAACTTGAAAAAATTCACGGAGCTGGGACTTGAATTAGAAGAAAAAGTGGATCAAGTAACGAAGAAAGGAATTTGAAAATAGAGATCGAAACACAATCGGATCTTATAACCTGCGTATCAAAACCCAGGCAGATTGAGGTAGAACAAGGAGTAGAAAAGTTTCCAGAAATTAGTTACTGAACAAGTTCAGTTCAAGCTAATAAATTGAATAGTGGAATAAGAGCTCTTTCTGAACAGGATGGCGTTCTACAACATCAAATTAATGCATATAAGAATGAAGTAAGTAGAACTGAAAAATCAATTAGAAAATTTACCGAGTGGAGAAGTGTTCAGCCCACGTATGTTTCATTGCAAATGTACTCCTAATTTCAGTGCAGCGGAGATGAAAATCCATGTGTATTTATGAAAGAATTAGATAATTTCTTTTCTTTAAATTGTGTTCCGGACAGTAGAGAAACTCGAATCGTTTATCAGATGTTGCAGGGTAATGCACGAATCTGGGCAGATAGTTTAGGAGGTTTCCCAAAACTGGCCGAACTCAAAGAAAATTTTGGTGAGGATATTGGAATAGCCAGAAACTCCAAATCAATTTTAAGTTAATGTAATGTATGGTACGTGGAAGAAGGAGTACGATGTCCGTAAGGAATATGCAACGGAGAAATTAAGCTTGTTTCAAATTATGTACTCCGACGATACCGGATGAAGGTGTCTGTTTATTAATACGTCATTTTCCTTCCTCGACGCAAAATTTGCTTAGAATCTCTTACCAATGTCCACTGAAAAATTAATAACGCAGCTAAGTTGTATGATGCCACTTTCGTGTATAATGAAGGTTACAGAAAGCAAGGGCAAATGCTAATGGTCAGTAAATGGTCAAGATAGCAGTAGCAACAACATAATGTAAGCAAACCAGAAACAGGAGAACTTACAAACCCGAAACATTACCAAGAAAAACAAGCTTATGCTAGACAAGACAGGACCTCGTCTAGGGATAGAAATAGAAAAAAAATTCTATTGATAGAGTTTTCCAACCCAGAAATACAGGATAAGTACATCGCGGACATGAGTCGGAAGGGAATTAGAAGGTTTGTTTCGACACGCCATCCCCGCCGCAAACCAAATAGAACAATCTAGTGAAGAAGAGGTGGCGATATTATCAATCGAATTAATCTCATTTGATGATGAACCGTGGAACGAAAGAAGAACAAATGCAGATCGGATCAGAGGCAGTGTCCGAGAATTAAAGTTAAATGTGAGGGTGTTGATACTTCGGTATTAGTAGACACAGGTTGTGCAACCCGTCATAGCTGAAAGTTTGTTGCAGATTAAAGAACAAAGAATTAGGTACCTACATTTACCGCTCGTGAAATCTTTACTACTGATAGGTGCGAATCAGGAAAAAATCAAAACCAATAACAAGACAAGTTTATTTGGAAATAGAGATAGAAGCAAGAATAGAAGTATCAGTTATTATTGTCTTGTAGCGTCAGAACTTTATATCCACTCATACTGGAGTCGATTTCATGAAACAACACGGAGTTATTATCAACAGAGAACAATACTTTAACTGAGCAGATAATCAGCAGGATCTTGAATTCGATTCATTCACGTGGGATTATTGGGAGGCTAATTGTTTTGGAGGGAAGAAGACGTGAACCTACAAATTCGTTCGAGTGTGCAGAGAAACGATAATCTCAATGCATATCAGAAAAAAACAGTTAACTGAAGTATTGCTTAGGAATCAAAGGTGTTTCAAAACAAGAATCCAGTAAAGATTTTCAATTCGAAATAGAATTAACAGATAAAACACCATTCAGGTTACCAATATGTCATTCCAGAAAAACATAAGGAAGAGGTGGATAAGCTCATTGCTACCATGGTCAAGATGATATCATCATGAAGTCCAAAACCTCTTATCAAATCCGATAGTGCTCGTAGAAAGGTAATGGAAGATAAGGTTGTGTTTAGATGCAAGGCGATTGAATCAAGTTACCTTACCGTACAGAGACCAGACTGTTGCGTGTAGAGGATTTAACTAATCAATTATCCGGCATCAAGTGGTTGAGTTCAATGACTTCACTGCATCGTATTGGCAAATAGCGATAGCACCTGAATGTAGACAATATACAGGATTTATTCACCGGGGAATTTCGTATGTCTTTAAAAGAATGCCATTTGGACTCAAGAACAGTGCATCTGCTCTTGTACAATGTTTAGACAATATCATTGGCAGAGATGTCAGCGATGTTTTATCTATATTGATGACGTGCTTGTGTATTCTAAGACATTTGAAGAACACGCACTTGAAAGCTAAGCTAGATATTTTGTTGAAACGTCTGATTGAAAATAATTTACAACTGAATTTGGAGAAAAAGTAATTTCTGCACTAAACAAGTTAAGTTCTGAGTTGCTGATGTGACAGTTAACGAGTCAAAATGAATATGGAAAGATGCGAGAGATAGATAAAATTGCACCGCCAAAAAACACAGAAACAACCAAAAGGATTTGTTAGGTTGCGTCAATTATTACGCCAGATTTATTCCTAATTTCGCCATGCACATTGAAATATTTCTTCCGTTGCTGCGAAAGCACACTAGATGGAAGTGGACAGAACAACATGAAATAGCTTTCAACAATTTAAAAGCAATGTTCCATGAGTCGTGTATGATAGCTTATCCCAGATTTCACTAAGCCATTCATATTGCAGACCGACAGTAGCAATCTTGGAATGGGTGCCATTCTATTTCAAGAAATTGATAACCAGAAGATTATAGCAATTGTAGGTCGTATTTTGAAAGAACACGAAACTCGTTTCACGGCGACGAAAGGAGAAGCTAATGCTATTGTTTGGTCAATACACCGATTAAAGAGAATACCTTGTGGGAAGATCATTCATTATTAGAACAGATCATAGCTTTGGATTTTTCTAAAGATGTCGCGAATAACGATCGTCTACTAAGGTGGATAATTTGAACACAGCAATTCTCTTTTAAGGTGGAGTACTGCCAGGCAGATGTAATTTGTTACCCGATTTACTTAGTAGAAATGTCATACAAAGTACAGTCAATGCCCAACATTTGTTCCAGCTTCACCAATTCATTTGAATGTAATGAGTATGCCAGGTCTAACTTGGAAAACATTGCAAGATTTCAAGAATCTGATGCCACGATGGAAGAAGTTAAAAAGATTTGTTAGAGAACTCGGACCTACTGATCCAGATGTAAGACGGTGGACAGCCGACCGTTGAAATGGAAATTGGTAGATCATGTTTTGCTCATAAGAGTGCAACAACATCCATTACTTTATCGAGTTTGGATGCCGCAAGCGTTAACAACCGGCATCATCTGGCTAGTGCATACATCTTTAAGCTCATTTAGGGCCGGAAAGTAAACCAAGCGGAATTAAGGAAGTTTGTTATTGGAGAGGGAGGAAGAAACAGGTTGACTGACGAGATTTGCCAAATGTAGTGTCAGAAAACTAAGTACCCTAATCGACATTACTCGGGCGCCATGTACGCAATAATCCCTTCAAAAGAAAACGAGCTAGTTGCTATAGATTTGTATGGTCCTTTACCGAAGGCCAAATATGGGTATAAACATATTTTGGTATGCATTGATGTGTTTTCCAAGCTAACGCAAGTATATCCTGTTAATAAAGCCAGATACGAAAAACTGCCTGTATCAACTTAATAAGTTCTTTCAATTTGCCGGTCCATATGCAAAGGTGCTGACAGATCACGGTGCCCAATTCACGAGTGAACCCTGGTTACAGGCCATGCAACATATGAATGTCAAGCATATATGTTCTAGCATTAGACATCCACAGTCTAATCCTTCAGAGAGTTATGAAAGAATTGTCTAGGCTATTCCGTCTACGTGTCGAGAGCAACATAACGAGTGGTCACTGCTAATTTCACACATTAACAAATGGTTGAATCAAATCTACCATGATTCGATTGGAATGACCCATTTGAAGCCCATTTCAAAACTAAAGCAGAGCATCCATTGCAAACCATTATGAAACCAGAGATAGAACAACAAAATCAAATAGCGAAGAGATACTTGAAAGTTAAAGGAAAGCGGCGGACCAAAGAGAAAATTACAAGCTCAGGAAACCTTATGAATTCGAAGAAGGGCAGAAAGTATTATTGAGGAGTTCAAAAAGTTCAGTTTGATTCGCAAACAGTATCATAAATTTTCAGATTGTTTGAGGACCGTACCTAATTAGTCAGTACAACATCCCAATGTAGCCGTGTTGAAAGATGAAGTGGGAATACAATCAGAGTACAATTTCCACAGTTTGCGATAATTTAAGGAGCCAAATAGAGTATAAAATGATGAAACAAACAGATAAAGTAACAAACAGAATCATGTAAAAGAAAAAGAAAAACAAGAAAAGAAGAAGGAGGAGAAAAGAAGGAAGATGAGAAGAAGAAAGATAAGAGTACAAGAGGAAGAGAGAACAAGATTGCTCGACGTTCTAGAATCGAAAAAGAGAAAGAGCATAAATTTTGGTAGAAAAGATTTTTACGGCATGAAATCAAATCCCATAAAATCTTTTTTTCGAAAGAAGGGGTTATGTGACCGCCCGTTTTCTTAGATTCAAAGAAACGTGTCACCGCCCTAAGAAAGCGAGGAAAGAATATTTGAACGCGCGCCAACGAATGGATATTTGGAATGATAATTAAATTTAAAACAAGAGAGACCATACCTTAGACCAAGGGCGGGCCGGAGGTCGGATGAAAGAAAAAGTTCTTTCTGAAGGTAGCAGCTGAACTGGGCGGACGTATGGGAAAGCAGTACCCCAGGAAGTGACATTGCGGATTTCAGATTTACCTTTTTGAGAAAACTCTTCTAGAAGACCAGAAGTGAATTATTCTATTATAAATTGATTTAAACATAATCTTAGAAGAAGATAATAAGAACGTTGTAGTTTATAATGGAAGAGGTGGGAGTGGAGTTTTGAATAGATGGCAGTAATTAATAGCTTGCATTCATTTCTCTTTCCAGTTTTTTTTTTTATTTCTCTCTCCCACATGCTTTTCGTATATTTAAATACTCTCTTGAAGTTGAATTGCTCATATAAAAGGGGTAGTCTGGATTCATTTTCACTCTGAATATCAGTTGGTCATTAGCTGTAATCGAAATAAAGTAAAATTCATATGAGTATTCAAGCATATAAAGCAGACGAGAAGAAGAAGGCGATTTCTGAGGAGCAACGGCGTTCTCAACCCAGGGACACGACGCTTCAAGGCCAAGCAGCTCGGTGAAAAGGGGTAGAAGGAAGCCAGCGGACTGCTTGCTCTACGCGGCCGACAACACAGTAAGTGTTCCAAATAAAATGTTTTGTAGGGATAGGGTGATTCAGTTTAATAAAGCTCATTCTGTATCTATCACGTAGAAAGAAAAAGGGAGGGTAACAGATTTACCACGCTTAAAGATAAAAAAGAAAGTAAAAAGTACATTTGTTTCCGACTTCTAATACGTGAGAACAGAATCAATCTTTTCTTTCAAAAAGGATTTCAAGATCAAATATTGTAATATAGTGATTAAGAGTTTGTGTAAGAGTATAATTATAATAATAGTAATTCTCTGGATTTTAGAGAGAGAAGAGTTTCTTTTTGTTGTAAAAATGTTAAGGGGAAAGTATTAATTTTGATTTTCAATGTGTATTTCTTTCACATTTTGTAAAGTAATATTTTAACGATTCTTTCGAATTTCTGAAAGTGTGTTTATTAAACAATTGGGTTGTAGATAAGTAGAAATTGTGTATTGTGTTATTAGTGTGTGTTTTTTTCAGTCAAAGTGTTTTTATTGTTGATTTTCTATGTGCCATTGTATGTATTTTGTCAAAGCAGCCAATATTTTTAGAATATATTCTGAATTTAGTAGTGATTCTCACCCGAGTTATTTGTAATTTTGCATCCAATCCATAAACGATCTTCACGACCCTGCCTATTTTTATTTATTGTGTCCACCTGGGACGTCTATACTAGGCTAGTCGACCATCTGGTGAATTGTATTTCGCCACCCCCCCAAGACGTCTCAGGTCGGGTGCTGGCCTTACGGCTTTGTACCGCACACGACTGTGGCTCGCCATTATCCAACTTGTTGCCTGACGCGATTTCACCAGGATAACTTTCAAAATGTTTCTGATAGCCGGATCTAATGTTTATAGTCCCAAGCTCGCACAAGCATCAAAAGCAGGGTTCTTTTTTTTCTTTACTCGTTTTATTTTACTATGGCGTCTTTTGCTGTAAATGTTTTGAACCGTTTATCATGCAAATGCATACCATTGGGGATCGTGTAAATCATTACAAAATGATGGTATTTTTAGTTTTTCGATATCATCGATTTTCGTGGGTGCTGTTGCTAACTTAACGTTAAGTTAGCACACCCACTCTTATACCCTGTTTTTTTTAATGTTCTGCATTGGTACAAAATTTTTAAATTTGGGTTAAAATTAGTTTAAAATTAGTACAAAATTATGGAATACTCTTTTTTAATTTTCTGATAAGTGGGTGTGCTAACTATACGGACATAATAGTTCACCAAAGGCCGCCATGGCGCCACTTTCCAAAGTTCTTTTTTGCAAGGACACAAGGGAAATTTACTTGGAATTGGTAGTTTCGGCATTAAGAAGATGATTACAGTAGACGTGACAAAATGTGCTCTCACAGGCTACTTGCTTTTTCAGTTTGCCCTCCACAGTAACCCTGAGGAGGCGGACATTTATTAACTTATTGGCATACAAATAAACTCCTGCCTTGCGGCTTAATCAACTGATAGGGATGGACTTCCTTAATAATATGCTAATACCAACTAAAGCTAACGTAATTTTAGCTTAAATCTAATTTGCTAGTTATTTAGTTGCACTTTGACATAACTAACTCACAAAATTATTGTTATTATTGTTGCTTGTTCATTATTGTTACTATTGTTATTATTGCTATTATTATTTATTAATTCTAAGTAATGTTTCTATTTGGTCTTACTAGGTGAATCTTCTTTTAATTTATTTTTCATTCACGCATCGCTCACTCGTTCATCCATTCATTCATTCGTTCATTCATTATATACATAGCCATTCATTCTCCCTTAATTTGAGAGTACTTGCCCGTCAGGGAATCTCGGCGCTCTTCCAGGCACAGGGGAACTTTCGCGGACCACGCTCTCTTTATGCCTTACCACATACAGAAAGGGATCATATTCACAAGCTGTAGCGGGAAAGGGAAGCATAAACCCCTCTCAAATTATCACGACGAATGGTCTGTTTCATACGGAAACACAAACATGATTGCCTGATGTGTTCTAGCAAACAGCTGAGATCAGAATTATGTTTATATGGTACTTTGACATTTATTCTTTCATATTCATTTCCTTTGTTTATTCATTTTTCCAAGATTCGAAATTATTTTATATAATAGTAGTTTTTTTCATATTTATATTCTTTCGTTATTCATTTTTCCAAGAGTCACAAATATGTTATGAATGGAAATTATTTGACTGTTTTCGTTTCGTAATATGTTTTATTAAATGATTCTGTTATTTTTTGTAAACAGGCAAAATAATAAACTAAACATATAAACTTAAAATTTATCTCGTAAATTATCATCGTAGATTTATTATATCACTTTATGATCGTACAACTTTTTTAACAGACAAAAACCCTTCGTTACAAGTACAAGTGAATGCAATTGTTGCACTCTAAAATGCGATTACCAATAAAGTTTTTTAACCCAAAATTTTATTTTACTTTCAATTGATAAGTTGAAATGAGAATGATGAATTTCATGTTAATGGATAATTTTTTTTACTGGATAAAAGGGAATTAATATCTTAAATTTGAGGCAATATTCTGTCAACTGCCCTTCCAAATGACTTCATGTTTTTGGGTATCCATGATGTACTGCCACTGCGGACCAATTTGTTCACCTTATTTTTAATCTCGACCACTTGCTCTAGAACGGTGCCCGAGCTCTGGTAAGCTATTTACCTCGCCCCCTACTATTCTTTCTCGAGTTTTCAAGCAATTCTTCAAATAATACCAGAAAGGAGATGGTTCTTATCTTGAGTCATTTCTCTATTGATGAGTAGCTACTGGCGAGGAATAATGGCTTACTTTAGAATGAATAAAATAAGAATTTGCTTCTAGTTCCCAAAATTTACTGAAAAATTTTTTGACAATCTCAATACGTGCTCATATGGTATTGAATGGATAGAGGAGAGGTTATACACAACTGTTGGACTGCTTATGAGGTTTTGATTTGATGAATGAATGATGGAAGTTTGTCAGTGGTGAATGAATGATGGAAGAACGTCAATTGCACCATAACCCAACACAGTCGACACCATCAGGGACAAGCACGCATCGCGCGGTAACGTAGACAAAAAAAAACAGACGAAAATCGACCGATCGCAACAGATCAGTTAGTGAGCAATTACTCAGAGGAGAAGTAAATGCTCCAAGTTTCACAAAACTTTTATTCTTATGAAAAGAATCCAGTACTTATGAGAAGTATTTCTTTCGTGTACTAATGATCTCTTTGTATTATTTTTTTCATATCACTCCGAACGAGCGCTAAAATTTGAATATAATTAGGAGAAAAGTTCGTAAATTTTTAATGAGATACCATTGTAACTCTGGGAAGAAAAAAAGTTACGAACACTTTACTTATGAAAGACTTCATCCAACATCGAAAACAAACTGTTAATTAGATTTTACTTAACTCTGATCACAGGGAAGTGGGTGGTTAGTGCTGATACAAAATAACTTGAATTGGTGAAGTGATTTGATAATTTCAAGCATTAATTGCCCAGCAATGCAGAAGCACTAACAGGGATTTCTAAGAGAATTTAAACATTTCTTAAGATAATTTAAAAATACTTTTATGTTAAATGAACTGACTTCAATGACCACTTTGGATCGAGCTTTGTGACAGTAATAAAGTTTACAAAAGCAAGTGAAACACGTTGTCTACATCCATAAACGAGCAAGGAAAATAAACAGCAGAGATTGAATATCGGTGCTCATTAATTCTTGAGGGCATCCTCACCTGGGACGCGAAATCTCCAGCGTAATCAAGTCTGAAGCGGGCGCTGCGATTCCGCTCTTCTCGGCGCGATGCGGCGCGGCGATCGCCTTATCTCTGGCGGGGAGGGGGAGGGGAGGCGAAGAGTGCTCTAACGGCGGTTTGGGGCGACGCTGCTCTGGAAAGCACGCTTGGTCGGACTGACGAGTTCTTTTGCCTCAATTACCCGCGCGAGAGGCTCGCGAATGAGAAGAGATCAGGGCGCAGCGCCGCAGCAGATGAAAGGCCCGGCGCCTCCGGCACGACCTGCCGCCAGCACGCTCCACAGACTGGCTCGTTGACGGCTCAAGACGTCGCGGCGGACTTGTTTTATTCTTGTTTGCTCGTTGAACAGTTCGAATCTTAGTCATGAATGAACTTTTAACTCTTCGGGTAAAATTATTTAATATGCACATATGTAATATATCTAAATGTAATGTAATAAGTTGTATATGCACAGCTTCCTCATGTTATCACCATTGTTATCACTCAGTATTAATGTATATTTAGTGATTAGCGGAAGAATATGCCCTATGACCTGAGTTTCGCCATTAATGAAGGCATTCTTTTATTATTATTATTATTATTATTATTATTATTGTATATTGTTATTATTATTATGTGTTATTGTATTATTGTTGTTGTTATTATTATTGTTGATATTGTTATTATTATTATTGATTGTTATTCTGAATTCACCTCTGCACTTCGCAGGAACATGACCATTTCCGATCTAGGTTCGGTCGATCTCGCAGAGACAAGACACGAACGAATGTTACCTCTAGACATTTCAATCAATCGTTTCCCAATCAGTGGTACATCCCAGAATTATCGTACTATTCTGCAACTGTCCAGTATGACTGCTTTTTATTATTATTATTATTATTATTATTACGTTAGTAATTAATATATTGCTTAAGTAGTGAAGAAAGAAATCATTTGAACGACTTATTTCATAAATAGCCTGAGGTACATTAACTTTTCAGCTGAGCCACAAAATTTCCAAATATGGCTGTATGTCACAAAAATTAGTCAATTGTTTTTAGGAGTTCTGCTTCAGACTTCCTTAGAATGTCTTGACTTATGCATATAGAACCTGAACTTTTCATCGCATACAGAGAATTTGATTGTACCAAGTAGTCAATTCGTTAACAAATCTGACTTGTTGTTTCTGAAATCATTAGTACTGAAACATTTGAAATTTTAAAAATACGTACAAAATGTCACTTGGAAATATTTTTAAATATTAAGCTTCGGAAAATTTCCTGACCATCAAGCTCCACTGGTAGATGTCCTGTTGAAGACGACCCAAGAGATTTTTTAAAAAAAGATTATTTGTTCAGGTTTAACAAAAGCGTGGACCAACCAAAGCAAAATTACCCAACATATTTCATAAAGATTTTTAATTTTTAAAAAAAGTTTAATCTTTTCTCGTTTTATCAATTAGACTTCTTTTAAAAGCCCCGGGCTCTTTGGCGTGCTCGTTATTCACGGCGAAACCCCTGGCTCGACCCGGGAAAAATTAATGAATTTTTCTTTGTTGCCCCAGATCCGGTTTTGACAATGAGAAACCCTATTTGGTTCAAAAAAAAGAGCGGCGTGGGGATCCCGGGTGCACCACCCCCCCCCAAACCCAGGGCCGCGGGGACGGGATGGAGACCAGCCTAAAAGAACTGTTGTCCCAGATAAAAAAAACATACTCTTCATTTAAAATGTCAATTGTAAATTTTTGGAAACGAATCTGAGGAGGAATTTTTTTTTAACCATTTTGGCTGCGCGCCCAGTGCCCAGCGGCGGGGGTTGAAGGCGGCTCCGGGCAAAACGTGGAGAATGGGGGTTTGTTTCCCCGAACACCCGCGTTTACATTTGTAATTTTTTTTTATCAAGGGGACATTCCAGGGCATTTGCTGAAGTTTCAAGAACATAAAGAAACGACCTTTTAAATTAAGTGTCTTTAAGAAAATTGAGAGATTTCTTTTTCTAAAAAAAACTTTTAAGAATAATGCAATGACGGAAGGAAAAACGTTTTCCCTTTTCCAAAAGTAAGGTACAAAATTCGAGAAGAGGAAGATATAAACATCGCACCTTCATACTTTTTCCCAAATTTTTGGTCCAACAGGAATTGCCCAGAACAGAAAAGGTTCCCCTAAAATGTTAATCACATATTGCCCTTAAAATTAGATTCAAAGAGAAAAAGCCAATGTTTAAAAATTTTCAAAAAAAATTTCTGTGTTTATTTTCATGCGAGTAGGTGATGAATATCTATCAAATATGTTTAGGTCATTAAATGTACAATTTTAGGCTAGACCAAATTACACTCAGGTACAGGATGTAAGAAGAAAAATCAAAAGATAAAGTAAATATAGTTCGAAAATTACAAATTTTTTCCCCAAAATGTATAGATTACATCAAAAACATTTGGAAATACAAAATTGTGCAAGTATGTTAAAAAATTTTCCCACTTGTGTATTCTTTTTCCTTTATAATGGGAAAAACTTGAAGAAGTCTCAAATCCACTCTAGCTGTTTTAAAATTTTTAGACTCCACAGTGTTAAGAAATTAGAGGGATGGACCGAAAAGGGGGTTTTCAGGGGGGGTAAAGAAACATCGGAAACAATGTTTTTTGGGAAATTTTCGAGGACTAGTTTTTTATCTCGTGAACTGCATGAACCTGCATGAACCACTTGGTTTGAACCCTGTACCAGGAGAAAGAGGAATATCCCACCAGGTATGGTATCCCACAAAGAGGGGAGGGTTTCCCAAAAGGGACAAGTTTTCCGGGGAACGCCCCAGTAAAAAGACAATTAAATGAAGTTTCAAGAAGTGAAGTTTTAATAGAGTATTTGAGGAATGAAAAATCAAGATGGAAACCAAAAAAAATGGGTTTTGTGTTAAAATGCAAAAAATTTTAAAGGCCCAAAATTTTCTCGCAAAAACCCACCATGCTTTATTAATCCCGAAATTTATATTTTGCCTGGTTTTTCCCTTGACTACCCTTAAAAATCCAATAATAGGTGCATGAGAGGTGGTCTGGTCCTTTGCAGATAGCGAAATTTTAAACCCCCCTTCCGTCCATAAATTTCCCAAGCCCCGCCTTGGTCTTCCTTTTTAAATGTTACTATACCATCAATAATCCACTTTTTCGACACTTTGCATTTTTTGGGGGGGATCCCGAAAACGAATGACGGAAACTTTCGCCCGTCTGTGAACAATGCAGGGCTAATCCGTTCAGTCGATTTTTTTCAGAATTGACTTTCCCCCAATCGATCTGGGATGTCGCGCCCCTTTGAATTTGAAACCGATATTTTAATTTGGGGTATTTTAATGAACCCTGGGGACGTTTTCCCAAATTTTCAAGAAAAGGCCCCATTGTTTTTGATTAAATGTTTTGTTGGAAGTGAAGAACGTTTAAGAGAACGGAAGTCTCATGTCCTTTAAAACTTTATTTTTCGATAATTGTGAAAATTCAAATTTTTTTCCCCCTCTTCATACAACTAAACAAAAAGATAATTTTCCTTTTAAAGAAAACCCGCTTTAAAGATAGATTTTGAAATAAGGCATGTACAATTTTTCAAATAAGTGTTTTTGGACATTTTTGGAAAATATGGGGGAAAAAGTGCTGTTTTAGCACCATTAGATAATAGATAGATAGATAGATGAAATTTATTCTAAATTCAGATGATGCCCGGGGGGGGAAAAGCAAAAACAATTACAAATAAATAATAATAGAAAAAATAAATATAAACATACAAATTGACTTTTATTTCCTATATCAGATGGATTTAAATTCCCATACTAAACAAAAATGCATATACACAACATATAAATGAAAAACCCCATATTACATACTAAAATTAAAACATACACAAAATAAAGGGAAAAAACTTTAAAACACAAAATACATACATACAAACATAACGCATTTACAAGACAAGGGAACCCCCCCATCACTTCAAATGAAACACTTACTTCACTTCACTGACCACTGAAAATTTATTAAAAATTAATTTTTTTATTACCTTTTTCTGTAGACAGCATAATCGCATTTCACTTTACTCACCACTTTTTTTTCACCCCCCTTTACAATTTCATATTTTTTTTAAACCCGCGCTGAGCAAGGAAAGGCTCAAAAAATGCCGCAGGCAAATCGTTCCAACACAAGTTCTGTTTCAAAGGGGAATTTCCAGTTATTAAAAAATTTTTGTGTAACGGAGGCCAACCAAAAAGATCACAGTCAGCGACCGGGGGTTTGGGGACAGGAGAATCCCGCGAGGGCGGTTGGGGGTTTGCCCCCCGGGGGGAGGGGGGGCGAGGACGCTGGCGCGTACTCGCGCCAATTAGCCAACCGGAGGATGAGGGGGATAGGGGCCACTCCCGCACTTGTCGCCACCTGCCCACCGCTCCTGCCGCCCGCCTCAGGCACTGACCACACGAGATCTCCTTTGACGACGGGTGCATTACGGTAGTGGTGAAAACACATCGTCCCTTTTTAAACTTCCAGATCGGTTTTGGCAGACGCGGTTTTCGCAGCATTATAGTTTTGGGCGTAATTAGTACATCGTCGACCCCCGACTTCCCGATCGCTTGCCCCGGGGAGTTTTTCCCCGGGGCATAGTGGGGGGAGGGCCGCGACTGATGGGTCCGGGGGGGTAGTTTATCCAGGTGGGGCCTCCTTTCCCTTTCCTCCTCCATCTTCCACCGAAAAAGTACAGGGGGGGGGAAAAAATACAAAAAATGTTTTTCAAATTGTAATTTTTTAAATTGTAAGTTTATCACTAAATTGTCATCACATTTATTTTCATGCACTTACTTTATTTAAATTTAGCAGTTAATTTTTTAGTTAAAACAGCCTGGTTTATAACTTTATATAAACTCATTTAAAAATTTTTGAAAATCGATTTTTGGGGCATGTTGCTGTAAAAATGTTGAATTGCAAAATTTTGACCGAGGATCCGCCTTCCGTCGGATCTCGCAAAATTTAGCCCTTTTTTACCTACTACCGGGGAAAGGGGGTATTATCTTGGGGGGAGAAGTAGACGATCTGATTTTTCCCCCGAGGCTTTTTTAGGTTTGAGGATCTTTTACATGCAATAAATTAAATAGGGGCAGGCGTTTTATTTCCTCCGAAAGTGAGGGATTTTTTTTTTAAAATCGCTTCGATCGAGTTTGAACCCGTAAACTTGGGGGAAAATCGTTTTGAGTCGACGTATTGCGTCGACTCAAACCGAAAAAAACGTTCCGGGGGCGTTTTACGTTTTGGAATATTTCTTCACTTAATTCCGGGGGTATTTTACCCACCCGGGAATTTTTGGAAAACCATCAACCCCATTTTTTCGCCGGGCCGGGGTTTTTGGGGGGCATGGTTTGGGCCCTACCACCACATCCTTCCCTCCTCAACAAATTGCGGTTTTTATCAGTGTAACTGCTGCCAGGTTTAGTTTTCCCAAAAAAAATTTTGATTTTCCTCTAAAAATGGAATTGTGCGACAGTAGTATCGCTGACGTTAAGGAACAAAATCATAAGATAAACCAAAAACCACTGATTGCGACATTACTTCACTGTTGACATAAGTTTTTCAGGCCATGAGGGTTTTGAAATTTTAAACCCCTTTCCCGTTTCGACTTCCGGGAAATTTCTTTGTGGTAAAAAATGGTTCTCGTGATAACGATTAGTTGCATAACAAGAATTCATTCATTTTTCCTCCTCCTTTTCCCCCCAATATCCTCCAATATTTCCCCCGATTTTCTAATTTTCCAATATTTTATTTACTTTAAAAAGCAAGTGGCTATAATTTTCAAGAAGCCCTGAGAAGTGGGGAAACCACATTAGGTAGGGGAGGGTTTTTACCCAAATTTACTACAGTGTTCGATTGAAATAAAAAACAAGGTCTGGAAGAAAACCGTCCCCCTCAAATACTTCCCAAAATTAAAAAGGACCTATTCAAAAAAGGGATACATTTTTTACAAGAAGATATTAATGACAATCACATGACATTAGCGTGTTCTGAGCAGTGACACACTGATTTCCCAAAATTCAGTCGATACGCGCTGAATGAGAATTGGTGGAATAACATAAACAAATGTTTTCAGTGAAAATCGAAACTGATCCTATGTTTTGTATTGTTCCAAATTCCTGTATCTGACGAAACGGAATTTCTGCTCGAGATCATCGCACAATTATCTCATTATCTCAACACAAACCCAGACCCTTTAAACATCCTCTCCTTCGCTGAAAATGCCCTTTTCTGTGGTTTCTCTCTCGGACCCTTGCTGTGACGCCTCGTTCATCGTTTCCCCTGCCACAAATATCACCTTTTTTACGCCACTGCCGCAATCGCTGAGATCTAGGGGGTCGGCCATGAGCCGCCGGCCACGGCAACTCCTCTCGCCCGGCGCTGGTCGGGCGACGGCGCCAGACGCAAGGCTGAGCGGCGAGGGCGTTGAGGGAGGCGGGCGGTGGATGGGGCCAGAAGGCGAAGACTTGGGGCGACGGGCAGGCGAGATTTAAGATGGTTGATAGTGAAAGGCAGCAGCGTAAGGCGGGCCAGAGAACAGTGGATTCTGGATTGTTTAAATTTTTTTCGGTTTCCGGGCGCGTCAACTGCTTTGGTCATTAGCCCCTTTGTGTTGTGCATGTTCTCCGGAGATGGTGGTGATTTTCCCCCGCTGGATGGCGAATCCGGCGCGACCTACGTCGGCTAGTGTTTTAACCAGGACTCTCCCACCACCCGGGGACAGCTCTAAGCTCTCGACCGGTTTCGAGAATATGTGGTAGTGTGGTGCATGTTAGAGTAAGGTGGTGAGGGGAGGATAGGGCAAGGAAGAGGAAGGACAGATCGCGCGCGGTCCGTGTCGTTGGTAGGGTACTGCTCCGGCATTCGCCTGGGTTGATCGGGAAACTACCGATCAGAGCGCCGGTTTTAGAAATTCTCCTCCAGACAGCGACTGAATTGACTTAACTGAAAAGCCAGTGTCAAAATCCTGCCGCCGTCACGACTCGAACGTAGGACTTCCTGTCAGAGACGCTGCAATGACATCAGTTGATGCACTGAGCTACCGCTCCCGGGATTCTGGAATGGTGGAGGACTGGGAGGTGGTGGGCCAACCACTATTTGCTACAACCAAGCTCGGTCAACAAGGTCGCCCAGAGTCGATGGAGTGGCAGAGGCGATGGGGCAAGTTTCCGGGGGTGTCCAATCTACGGTTCCGGAGGTGGCAGGTTCCTCCTCAGCCAGAACGTGAGATTCAGCGGCCCGTTATTTGTGGTATTCCATCTGCGAGGCCGCCCCAGCCGGTACCAGCTCTATGCTCCCGACATTCATGGTTGCTCAGTTGTGTAAGTGTGCGTTTAACGGGGAAGGAAGGAAAGATCGGCGATGTCCGCATCCCTTTGTGAAGGTACTACAGCGGCATTCGCCTCGTTAAAAAAAAAACACGAAAAACAGTCAATGGGGTCCGGGCCCTTTTCGAATTCTCATCCAGATATGGGCATAATCGGCCTTGTAGCCAGTGTCCCAAATTCACCACTGTCGAGACTCGAACCATGACCGCCCAGACAGAGATGCTGCACTGACAACGGTTGATAGGACCATAACTGGTTCCAGGCGTCTGGTGTGGTGGAGGCAGGTTGGTGCTACGGGAGGAGGTGAGGATTACAGGTGGGAGACCCCGGTCGGAAGATGCGCTGCATGGGAAAGGGGGAAAGGACGGGTTGGGTCGTCGGAGCAGTTGAGCTGTCGTCGATAGGGGAGGGAGGGGTAGCGTCGAGGTGGGGCGCAGAGTTTGTTGAAGGATGATGGGGACATCGGTGGTAGTGGAAACGTTTCACAGGACTCTAGCAAACAATTTGGCAATGAGATTTTAATCCAGTATTATATTAGTTTATAGTATTTATCATTAGTTTTTATTTCATTATGTTCACTTCAAAATACTTTTCAATACTTTCGACAGCGTCTTTTTAAAATTTTAAGTATTATGTGAATTGGTTGATTGCTAGTGATCATGGGGCGTCAACTGCTAAAGCCATTAGGCCCGAAGTGTAGTGCATCTTTTCCTCATGAGACGATAGATGGGAGATCCGACCTACTGTAGGCTGGCGGAGTTTTGCCCAACCAGAATCCCCTACTAGCGGACACCGCCCAGCGGACAAGCTCTAGCTCCTGACCGGTCTGTCGGCATGTGGGGGTATAGTGCATGTTAGGAATGTGTGAGGTGAGGATAGGAAAAAGAAGAGGAAAGAAATATTGTGCGCGGTTCATGACCCGTTTGTTAGGTTGCCCGCATTCGCCTGATGTTGATCGGAAAAACCCACGAAATAAAACCCGATCAGAGCACCCGGTCGGAAATTCTCCTCAGACAGCGACAGAATCGACCTAGTGAAAAACCAGTGTCAAAATCCTTCCACTGTCGGGAGTCGAACCGCTGACCCCCGGAGACAGTGTAGTGACATTAATTGATGCTCTGAACCACCTACCAGGAAGTTATTTGAATTCATGGATACACAGTACGTTTCATTTACACAAATAGCTTTATGATTTCAAGCCTTTCTCGTTAAGTGAGTTCTTTCAGTAGGAGAATGCTTATGTAAGTTTTGTATGTTACACGGTGTTAGGGTGGGAGACACCAGTGGGGCACTAGCAGGGATTGAGGGCGGTGGGTCCGAAGAGGCAAAAAAGGGCGGCTGAGGTGACCGGGCAGGGCTATGAGAGTCAGGTGGGGCGGCGAACAGCGCCGTGGGGGTTGAATCAGAGGGCAGGGGGGGAGTGGGGCGACGGGGGTTTGGGGGAATTTCTGTTTTACAAAATGCATAAACATTTACGAAAACATTTGTACAGTCTTTTCCAAAAGAACTCTTGGATGCCATAAGAAAGTATTCCCAAACTTCCTTTTGTAACTGGATATGCAACGGAGAAAATCCCAAAATGATTTTATATACAATTTAATAAACAAACTAAATTCTTTTAATTGTAAAAGTTACAAAACCAATTTTTCAGCATTCATATTAGGTCATTCTGTGAAGTTATCAATAGCCTTGAAGAGCAAATCATTTCACATAGAAAAAGAAACTCTTTAAATTTTCCACGCCTATACTTTCAGATTCGTTCAGAATCTTTGAATTAATGCACATCGTACGACTATTGTTTGTTGACGACGATATAAAAAATCTATCAAACTAATGAATTAATTTTATTATAAATATTTGTGTATACACCTTTTAAAAATCCAGACCACTAAAATTTGCTTCTATGAAAGTTACTCAAGAGAAAGATGAAAATGTTTTCATCAAGCTCGTATGACTAATGAATCCGTAGATTTTTTAAATATTTTCTGAAACAAAAAAAAATTTTCAGTTTTAGAAACCATTCATAAGAATTAAAAAGTTGTAAAAAATATAAAATAATGAACCATCTACAATACTAATTTCAATGTATCAAGAGTATAGCTCATGTCCGCAGGAAGGGGGGGATGGAGGAAAATGCTCTGCAAAACGCAAAGGTCGCTCGCGGTCGCCTCGGTTATATCAGCAGCGGCGTACCTCGGTTGCGTGTAGGGGTGGGCAGACCGGCGCGCGCATGCGCAGCTAGTACGTGTCCCAGGGGGAGGCGGCGGCGGCCGGGCGGCGGTGGGCGTGGCCGCTCTGCTCGCGCCCGCGCTGCTCCAGAGCGGGCGGCAGGCCCGGGGACGACTCGTCTCTCGCGCCGCACGGCGCCTCGCACGCCCTGCGCACGCCCAGCCAGCCCACACGCGTTTCAACGGTTGGATTGATTGATTGGTTGGTTGATTTTCCGTTTTTCCCGGGGCGCGCAACTGCTTCGACACTTGTCCCGTTAGTGTAGTGCATGTTTTTCCGGGAGATGGAGGTGATTTTCCCCGCTGGATGGCGAGTTTCCGCGCCGACCTACCGTCGGCTAGTGGGTTCCTACCCAGGACTCTCCCACCAGCGCGGCACCGCCACACCCGTTCAAGCTGACCGCCCTGACCGGTCTCCCGGAATGTGGAGAGTAGTGCATGTTAGTGTGTGTGTGTGTAAGAGGAGGGGATAGGGTCAAGGAAGATGAAGGACAGATCGCGCGCGGTCCGTGGTCCGTTTGGTAGGGTACTCCCGGCATTCCCCCTGGTGTTGATCGGAGAAACCACGGAAAACTACCGATCGGGAACAGCCGGCCGGCGAATTCTCCTCCAGACAGCGACTGAATTCGACCTAGCTGAAAAGTAGTGTCGAAAATCCGCCGCGATCAGGACTCGAACCTAGGACCTCCTGATCAGAGGCGCGCAGTGACATCACTTGATGCACTGAGCTACCGCCCCGGTGCAACGGTTGGAATCGTAGCTGTTCGGGATGTAACGGTTAGTGTGGAGCTGTTATCACTGAAGACGTAGGTCAAACCCGATCCACGAGCGTGGTTTTTTAGGGCGTAAAAACTTTCGCACCCCTTTTCCTTCGGGGGGAAGTAAATGGCTGTCCCATGTTGAAGATTTATGCAGTAAAAAGATCGCCTAATGAAGAAAATTAAAAACGCCTGTTCTCGCCCGGGGATATCTAAACCCGCCAGACGGGAAAGGAACTTCGGAATTTGGTCAGGCGGAAGACAGGCGTCGTGACCTGAGCCTGCCACGGAAAACAAGGCATCATTGAATTGAATGGAAATTGAATACTCAAAGTGATCAGGAAGGTTCCCAATCACTACCACAGCCACCGAAATTATTAGATCGCACCCTTGAAAACTTAAGTGGTGCCCTCATTCACCCCAAATTTTCCAAAACATCCAAAATTGTGTCATCGGGGAAAAAGTAATAAAATGGCATTGTCCATAATGATAGTCATCACGAAAAAACCATTTCATTACTACATTAGTGTAACATTCATGTCACATTAGTTCGATCTCGGCACACAAAAAAAACTCTAGATACGCCCTTTTATCTTCCTGAGTTGTTTGTAATCGAATCTGATTGAATGGGTGTCGGTTCAATTGAATGTAATAGGATAGCAGGAAGGAGCCGGAGGAGAATTGAAAGGTATGGATGAGTTGAAATGGAATAGATCGAAAGGGTACATAGAGCAGGGAGCATGATGAGTGAATTGGATTTGATGGATTGCCCACGGGGGAGTTAGATGAGACGTGACGGAGGGGGGTGGAAAAAAGCCCATGGAATTGAGTTCAGAGAGAAGATGGAGGGATTAGACGAGGGGGAAGGGATAGAGGGTCTTGGAGAAGTTTGTCTTGGGATAAAAAGGAAAGACAAAATCTGAGAGGAAATCGCAAAGATATGATAGAAGAAAGGAAGGAAATAGGAAAATGAATAGAAAGAAGAAAAAGGATAGAAAGGGGAATGAGGAACAATGTTTCAAAATGGAAGGAATGCAAAATACGGGGATTAATTGAAAGAAGGAGAATGAATTATGCGAATTGTGGACGAACTGAAATAAAAGGGATTGAATGAAAACTGGCAGGAATGGAATATATTTTAGCGGTGGAAAAAAAAAGAAAGAGATGAAAGAATTGGAAAATTGGGAAGGAAGGGAAAAGGGGATTGGGGTTTTGGGAGAACACACATCTTTGGGGGATACCTAGTGATCCCATAACAGCACATATTTTTCAAAATTATTTGAACTTTTGCAAATTTCGAAAATTCAGAAATTCAATGAGAATGCAACTGGCTATCTTCACTAGATGATTTGCCTCCACTCCCTATAGAGATCTCAGTTTCAATATATACATATTATTTGGTTGGGATGATTTAGAGGAATGGTTGAAGGTTAAGAATGAAGGCGGTTTTGAGAAATGTTTTGTAATTGTCTACATTTCACACGGAAGGACGGGGAAAACTATTCATATTTTCGAAAACTTGAGCATGACATTATATACAGACGTTTTTTGAGAACAATTTCATTCAGGAAAAAATGTATAACTTTAATATCGTATTTTGTAAGATGACGCTGAAAATAATTACTTTTTTTTAAAAAATTCGAAAGTGACTAGTAATACAAAGAAATATTTGTTTTAGTAGCATCACTAGCTTTGATAACAGGGCAGACGAATACGAGTTTTCGGATAAAAAATAGCTATTTTCCGTTGTAACACTACAATATTTCTTTACAGACGTAGTAGGTGAAAAAGTAAAAATAATTATGAAATTTCAGAGTAAGAGGTATTTTGGGGTGTACAGCATAGAAGGATGAAACACGTGCGATTAGGAGAATATGGCATAATTTCAGACTTCTTTTAATATTCTATTATCAGTATATGATAATTCGTGCTCTCATGTTTATAAACACAATGAAATACTACATTCAATTTTAACAATTGCCAGTTGTCTAAGTTTATTTTATTTACAAGATTTTTTTTAAAAAGTACAAAACAACAAAAGCCGATAACATAAATAAGCAACTGGCAAAGATTTGAGTTTACCAACTTGGGACACGGCTTGTGTTTATCGTTATAATGCAAATAGCCATTTCCCTTTGGCGCTAGTGTTAAATGCATTTCACCTTTGGGAAGGTGTTCTGTACCGCCCCCTCCCGTACACAGGAGTTGAAACATACGTCTGCCCATCTGTTTTTCTACTGGATGACCAACCCGAAGGCCCCAATGCAAAACCCGCTTTCGCAGACGATTCTTCAGTTTTAATTTTGGGTGAGACCTGTTCACATGAGTTTATTTAGCAACATTTAGCAAAAATATTCCTAATTATTCTGAATTTTTGGGTCTAGTAGGGTATATGTCAGAATTACTAAAAATGTTATTGTAAATTCAATGCACATACGTCAACACCAATCACCTCATTTAGTGCAATTGTACATCATTTTAGTTGGGTCATTAAATATTACATATAATTGCCTTAATTTTTGCTATATATAATAATGAAGGGCACTTTTCTCATTAGCTTTCCCGGACTCCAGTCCATCTCGTTCTTGTTCTCCAACACTTGACATTTTGTGATTACACAATGACTACCACTCCAGAATCACAGGTGAAAACTCAGGGAAAAAGGACTTTGTCCTTGAAGAATTAAAATTAGATTACTTTTCGCCTGACAACTTTGAAAACCCACATGTAATTCAGGAAGTAGGTACTGAAACATTAACATGCCAGTTGAAAATGACTTCAGAGAGTGATGAAATCATTGAGGACAGAGAATGCCCGGCGCTCACATTAAAAACGAGTAATTTGATAGTATTTCACTCATTCATTTAATTTGATATAAATCATTTACGAATTAATAATTGTATAATTTATGTGATCTGTAAAAAATGTTTATAAACATAAAGAATACTTCATCTTAAGTTCTCGCCATCGGAAATCATTAAAGCATTTTCCTTGTGTCCAAAATGCATTCCATCTAAATTCAATTAAAAATGATATTGTTTTATCAATTAGAATTAATATGTAGTATTTTTCATTCAATCAAACAGTTGAACCTATCAAACTTAAATGACTAATTCGCGTATTTCTTTTTTTTAAAAATCTCCCCTTTTCTGGTTGATATTGATTCCAAAGTGAGATTTAAATAGATATATCAGATCAAAATATATAAAACATTAATGACACCAGGTAGATGTGGTTAAACGGAATCAATCAAGAACAGTGATGCCTGTATGTAAAAATAAATAAACTGTTTTCAGCATGCATGCATGGAAACCATTACTTTCTGTCGTACTGAAAAGATGCCCTTTCCAGTACGCGAACAACAAAGCAGAACATGGCAAACACGTGCTAAAAAGATTTTGGCAACACAAACCAAGTATGCAGAAAAAATTGGTAACATGAATCAACTTTGGGTCTCTTATATTGTGAATGTTCTCAAGAGTACTTTACTAGGTCGAAAGTTGAAAAGATGTTTTAATTTTATTTTATAATCAAATCTCAAATTTGACTTTAAAATATCACGGAAATTTTTAAATTTTTTGTAAATAAAATTTAATATTGAAATCAAATAGTGTAAACTATTGCCTGTAAACGAATAGTGCGAGGTGGGGAATGGATCCTGGAGTTTCAAACTTTGTGTATTCTCAAAAGACACAATTGAAAATTAAAGCCTTTTCTTCATGAGAATATAGATAATCAACTACAATAATATATTGAGATATACAAAATTTTTCTACATTAATATCTGCCAAAGATCTTAGCGTCCGGCTTGCTGCGTCAATGGGTCACGATATATTATAATCCTTATTACCTTTATAATGGATTATAGGACCCGCTGACTATACAGCGCAGCTGGGAATTGAAATAGAATGATTCTTTTCCCTAGTTATTTCTTTTTGGGATTGACTAAATGAAAGATCATTTTTTTCTAATGAACAAAATTTAACAAAGTTTATTGTTCCCTTTTTAGAAAAACTTTTTAGTGAAGTTATGTTATGCCTTTGATCAAGATATCTTTGAATTTACACTTTTATACCGGTTAACTTTTTCATTCTTCGTTGATGTCCCCGAGACTTCTCGTCAAATACCCGTGAGTTTGCTGAGTCCAAAGTCCCAAGAAATCCTCTCTGCCCCATCCGCTGGTCTCAAACTATCAAACTATCGTCCGATTACGTCCATGAATAGTCGCAAATCGATTACCACTCCTGACAAAGTTCCAATTTATACATCAATATTACTTCCACATGAAAATCTCTGCAATATCATTCACTGTCCTTAAAATTTAACTGATAACCTGATTCTGACTATCTGTATTATATTCGTTCCTCTCACGAACTTACGATCGTTCAGAAGCGCGATGCCGGTCAGAATGAAATCTTCCTGCATGATTCAGCCCCCGAAGACTTCGTATTAAACTACCTTCCTTTTTTCATAACATTTGACCGTCCTTCCTCACCCAGCCAATCCATACGTTCGTTATATTTTGGTAAAACTGACCTTTTGATCGTCTAAACTTTTCGCCCAATCCCAAATTTTCTACTTTCGGCATCAAGCCATCTTAATGCATTTACAAAAACAAAACTACATTGTTTATTCACGGTCGTTGCTAAGCCCGTGCTCACGTGATATTTCTAATGCATGTTCCACATTATAGTCAAAATAAATGTTAGTGTATTTTCATGTGAATATCGGTATGTCACAATATAATATTTTTATTACATACCAAAGTTAATCTCGGGAAAACAATTTCCCTCTTCAGTGGGTCTCTAACAGAAAAGGAAAATTGAGGGATTAAATAAAGAAAACTATGACAAAATAATAGTGACAAATGAAGTAAATAAATAATACAATAATGAAACTAAAAAAAACAAAACTAACTTACTGCCTCACAACGTGAATCACATCTAAACCATTGCAACATAACAGGGCAAAAAGAGATGAACAGCCAAGATGGCCGCCATCTTGTAGAATGAAGGGGTTAACCCTGAAGGAGGGGGAATGAAGAGAAGATGTAGCAGAAAAGGATATGAAATGGACTATTTTTCTTTTTCTTTCTGTTAATCTTCTTTTTTTCTTTTTGTTAGAGACCCACTGAAGGTGGGAAATTGTTTTCCTGAAAGTTAACTTTGACATGCAAAAACTATTATATATTGTTTTTGTTGTGGTTGATTATCCCTACATATCTCATTAAGGATTACCATAAGATTTCTGCTGCCACAACGGAGTTTCTTTTCGTCGTCGCGGGACGTCTTAAGGCATTAAAGCATCGCGTTTAAGAATGTTTTCGTAACATCAGGATGAAAAATTGCTCATTAAAATATTCAGATTTGTGTTGTTGCTTTTTCGTCAAAATTGAAGCCGTTTCGTTGTTCCTAGCGAATCGCTGTGTATCTAACCATACCATGGTTTTCGATCAGTATATGCATTTATTGGAAATTAGTAAAATATATTCTAATATTTTATTAATTCATACTAAAACAATTATTTATACAGAGTGACTTTTGCAGTACGCATAAAACTGTTTAATCGCGTACTGGAAAACTTGCTTTTAGTTTTGTTCTTTTTTGTAAAATAATTCAGTAAGAATAAAGAAAACATTTGACTTCGATAGTCATACCCGCGGTACATGCGATTTGGGATGTAATATGATGAATTTCATATTACCGTGTTAACAAAGAACTTTCAATGCTATAGATTTATAATTATTAGCCATGGTAAAATACAACTCATTTTGTAGTTAAGATGCTTTGGTTAATTTCGAAACATACTTTTCTTTAATTTCTAGGGTATCATAGAATTTACTCCTTGAAAGTTAAAGTTGTTTTTAAAATCTTCGGCTCGTGAGTCACTTAA
Organism: Teleogryllus oceanicus; assembly: GCA_964035755.1. Lineage (NCBI taxonomy): Eukaryota > Metazoa > Arthropoda > Insecta > Orthoptera > Gryllidae > Teleogryllus > Teleogryllus oceanicus. Next base: position 70,023,661 of record CAXIVR010000009.1, read on the forward strand.
ACACCGTAATACTATTATTAGGATTGTTCTATAATGCGGAAAAATTATGTACGCAAATACACGGAAATCTTCGCATACTTGTTAAGAAGTTTGGGCTCGCCCTTTCGTCGCCTCGCCCAACAGTTTCACTCGTACGCCAAGACTTACTTTTTAGAAGTAATGTAAATAATCATTTCCCGGGTTCGTAAAGTCAATGCCCATTTTTAAAGTACTAATAAATGGTTATTTTTACTCACCTGTGTGTTGGTGTATGGTACCGGACTTCCTTAACCTCTGGAAGGTACAAATGGAGATTGTGCTCTTGTACCTGACAACCCTATTGAGGTGGTAATTCATAGTTGTCTCAGGAGACGATTCTTCTGTTGCAGTTGTGCATGATCTGTTCAAAAGACTTTCACTACGTTTTATAGAAAATACTGTTTTTTTGTAATTTGAGTTCCAAGAGCTAGTGTCTCCATATTCAATTCTTTCAATTTTGAATTGTAAAATATGGAATGATACTTTCAAAATTAAAACTTGTATCTCGTTTTCGTGGTATTAATATTTGATATAATATAATTTCATGGTATTATTGTAGGTATGACACGTAATGTAGTAAGAATATGTAATAAGATTGTTGTTAAAAACACGCACACACAAAAATACTACGTAGAAGTAGACATATAATAAATTATAATTATGTTTTTTAACCACAACTGGTTATCGACGGGTAGTAATTCCAAGAAACACAATGTATATTATCTCTAAAAAAAGATGGGAATAAACAATATTATTATTAATGTTACAAAATACTTGTTTTTTCCTGAAATTTAATAGGCGAGACAGAAAGAGACATTTTATATCAATTTCCCCTATTCAATACTAAATGTATTTTCTTGTTATTCCCATTCTGCGCTTTATTTACTTAACGTTATATTACATAAACATTCATGTAAAGTATTATATTACGGATTTCAAGCTACACACTGAGAAGGGAAGATAAATATATTAAAAACTGTAAGAAATATTTTATAAAAAATGGATATTGAAATATTGAGTTTTATTGTCAATAATAGTACTATTGTTGACAATGACAACGCCTTGAATCATTTCAATTATGAAAAGTCAACTACACCCACCACTGAATCAATATGTACACTTAAAAATTGTCTTTTCTCGATATTTAAAAATGCAAACCCTAAAACGTTTGCTTACTCAGGACTCTCTGCTTGTCTGTGCACTTTTCGACGCATTCTCCACAAGCCTGAAACACGAGGCATTCCATTAATGCTCATTTTCTATACGGCAAGGTGAAAATTTAAAAAGAAAATAATACGGTAAATTAAAAAATTAATTGAGATTCATTAAACGTTTGAGGATAGTAAAGAAGAAAAGAGTAAATTACAACTAATAATGTACAAAAATGGTGGTGCTAAAACAGCATGTACTTTCGTCTCACTTTCACGCAAAATTGCGCGAAAATTACTCAAATTTTGGAAAATTGTTCATGAACTTATTTATCTTTAAGGAAAAGATTTATTCAAGGGAAATATCTATCTTCATAATTGTAGTTGTAGGGGAAAACATCGGAAACATTTTTTGCAATTTTCGAAAAACTAGAATTTTTATAAAATGAGACCCGCACCATTCTCTTACATTTCCCTTCACACTATCCAACCACAAAATTTAATCAGAAAGGGTTTCATCAAAGTACCACCCAAAATTAAAAATCGATTTCAAATTGAAGGAGCCATCAGGCAAATCGACTGAAGAACATCAATTCTGGAGAAAATCGGTTGAACTCGGTTTAGCCCCTAGCGTTGTTACAGACAGAGAAGCGTCATTCAATTTTTTGGTATCAAGAATCCACAAAACATTGATTCTGGCTACACTACGTGTTAAGAGGATTTCTTTCTAAATTTGGAACTAGATTTATCCTTTTTGGCTACTAGGCCCTTTATAGAGTCTTCGACCGAAAATTGCCGTTTTTTGCGCCCAGCATTACATAAATTTCTCGTTCCTTCAAAAAGCGGTAGCGTCTGAGCTGAGGAGATTAATGATTTGTTTACTTGTTCTTTTTAAGGCATTTGGATGGTACATGGTAAGAGCAAAGACCTCCTTTTTAAAGAAGTTTTTTATTTGACATTACGCAATTGTGGGTATGGGGAACTATATCAGTACATTAAACATAAAAACACTTCAACCTACAAAATTCTATGAAGGAAAATGAATATGTTCCTACGTTACGGGGGATTAAAACTTTGAATTCAATTTTGTGAAATGCATGAAGTGAACACTTTTATCACTTTTTTTTCCTGAACCTTCTACTAGTGTATATTTTGTTCAGTCGAACGCTTGTCAGACGTCAATTGAAAGTAAGCATTCCATTGAACGACGCAAAAGAACGTTTGTCTGCCGTCATGTATCCGTTTCGTCGTTTTGAAGTTCGAGGTGCGGGGAGTTGCAATCGATCTAAAGAAAGCAGTCTTCGTCAGCGCGGGTCTTTGTCGTGCGTGGGGCAGAAGTTAAAGTTAGCGAAGCAAAGATACAAATTTTTAAAGTTTGAAGTTCGAGATTTATATTTTGACATCGAAATCTTATCATTTCAAATGCAAAGGTTATTGAGTGTGTTTGAACGGATTGTGTGTACTAATGGACTGTCACATGTGTCCCTTTACAAACAATTTCACTAAATATAATTATATGGGGTGCATTAATTTTTTAAAATAAGGTGATTAGTAGGATTTCTATCTATAGTCCACAACATCATACACGTACGGATCTGCAAATATAAAACACCTCAATTATATTTTCAAAATCATGTTTGAGTCTGTATTCAAATTAATAGTGATTCTATTGTTTAAGAATTTTTAAACCTACCTCATTTCATTAGTTTAGAGAGGGTAGTGAAAACAAAAATGTTTGGCAGGAGTTGATTTTCTTGTAATGCGTCTGTGATACTTTTAATTTTAACTACGCTGCAGCCTTCTTTTGTTCGATATAAGGACGAGGGGTTTATCTAGTTACTAGGGTAACGTATTTTGGCATGATAAAAATATTAGAGATAAATCATAAAAATACTTCAAGCAACTCGAATGGTTTATCATCGTTTTGCTTACAGTGTAACATATTAATTTTAGATAAGTTAACGATCAAGGAGATAAAGTAACCTTTCAACAAACCATCATAACATTATCTGTAATGCAATTTGTTTTATTTGGGTTTTGAATTTAGGGGGAAACTGAATCTCTGACATGCTTTGGGAGGTGGTTTTTAGTGGAAGTTTGCAAGGATGCGTCCAAAATCCTTTTTACAAATTATTTTTCCAGTTTAGGACCTTCAATGGGATGCGCTGGACCACTGTGCTTTTATAGACTAGTGCGTCACTGATGAGAATTAACATCAAATGCACTTACTCTATGTGCACTATTGCATAGGAATGCAAAGCCCCTTTTTAATCCCTTTATCGAAAAGTCGGTATCTGTATGAATGTTATTTCCAAGTTGGATTTTGAAGTAAAGATTTGACCACTGGCTCTTAGAAGCAGGAACGGCCAAGTGAACTCCCTACAACTTATAACTAGACGTTTTGAATTGTTATTTTGTTTTCATCCCCAAGTATATCAAAACGCTGTAAGGAGTGACCGTGGTCCCTGTTAGTCGCGAAAGTAGGGCGGCGTTCGACCCAAGCGCCCTCGATCTGTGATGAGCCACGAGACTATTTCAAGTATGAAATCTATGGCAGCAATGGTGCAGACAGCAGGCTCCAATAGCTCGCCCTTTTCCCATTGCTAATTCCTGATTTTCTCCCACTCTCTCTCTCTCTCTCTCAAGGTTCAATTCTCCTCCACCTTCTTAGTCTCTATTTTAGCAAAATGGCACATTAATAGCAAATAAACAATAGTTACATATACGAGTCATTTCACTTGCCATTGCCTTTCTTTTCCGAGATTTGAAAACAATTATTACCTCCACGCACCTTTTATAGAAAGTTTTTCAAACTTTCAAAGTTTCAACTAGAGCCAGATCGACAAGGGTTTCTTAAATTTTGGGATAAGATCAAGATAGTTTAGGCGCTATAGTGTTCACAGACGGACGGACACAAACGGAAGGACGGACGGACGTTTAAAAACACTTTTTCGGTATCAGGGACTCCGAACCGCGTATTTCCGTTGAAATCTCAAAATCTATTTTCCGTAGCATTACATAACTCTCTATACTACGTATATTGCTCTTGTGTATACGTTTGCATACGAGAAAGTAAAAACAGCTGGAAGCTTTTAAAAGAAAATAAATTAGAGTATAACGACCAACGAAAGTTAGAAAACGGAACATTTCATGATTTTTTACCATTTGCGGGTAGAAAGTACCCCTTTAAAAGGGTTGAGCGTTTGTCGTCGAATGTCGTGACGATACTGAATAATGTGTAAGTGAATGTAAAGTAGGGGCGGATTTTATTGATATGTCATTTTTTCACTTTAGAACAATGCCGTTTAGTATAGAAATTAATTTATATTATGACAAAAAGAAATGACACATTTTTGTCTTTTTTGCTTTTTTGTTGATTTTGACTAAGTCATTTTTGTACTTTTTCCGTCATTTTTACCTTTTCTGTTGATTTTTCGATGATTTCATCGATTTTAAAGTCATTTTAATTGAAACTCGCTTCAAATAAATATTTATGAGTAGCTTATTCGTTAATGTTCTCCAAGAATTTCTGAGTAGCCTATTGAATTCTTCACTCATAATTGCAAATGTCAACTGCTGGAGTACTCTGTAATTTAAGCTGTGTTGACGCCTATCGGCGCAATGTAAGTTCCGCCGATTCTTCGAAAAAGACACATTTTTTAGGTTTAGGTCATCAAAATCTGCCCCTAGTAATAAGTATTTCTGCGTACTGTGCAGCTGATGGTTGCTCTTTTAAATCGAACCGGTGATGCTGCTTCTGGAGGCTCCTCCTTGACCTGGAAATATACAAGCACAATGAGGTTAACATTTTTAATTTTCTTTTAGAAAAATTAAAGGAAGTTGAATATACTAAGTGGTTTCGTATTTACCTATGTTTTTAACCTAGGTAAGCAAAGTTCGATCACTTAACTACCATTATATCTATCGCTCTAGAAGAATTCTTCACTTCAACGATAAACCATTAAATCTGCTAACCCACACCCGGAAAATGTACGAGGAGAGCATGAAACACTTTCAACCCCTTAACTGCCCGAATTATTTTTATTCAAAAATTAAATTTTTTATGTTGCATTTCTTCAAGAAACGTCCATAAATGAGGTTAAAAATATATTTTGATGAAAATTTTCTACAAAATCTGGTACATGTTTGAAAATGTTCATTGGCAATAAAAAGAACAATAAATTTTATTAAAATAAATGATACAACACTTATTTAAAGAAAAGGTAAAACATAATAAAATAATTATTTGAAAATTGAAATGATGTGCTGTCGTTCGGGAGTATGGTATCTTCAGAACATTCCAAACATAAACCTATATCGTATTTTGCACTTCCAATGAGTTGCTTGAACGATTCCTTCTACATCTTCTGTTTTTCGATTTTTCATTTGTAAGGCCTATAACTACAAAATCTCGAGTCCTTCGAGACACTTACTTCGTGATGAGAGGACTGGTGATGATGTTCCCGAATTTTACTAGATTCGTGTGCTTTGTGAAACTGGAATAATTTTTTCCTAAAGTCAAGCTTTGACATTTTTACACAGACATCATTCTTCAGTTGCCAAGAATTGTCTATCGATACGTCGATTAACCATGTCAATACTGTCCAGTACCATTTCTTGTTTCTAATGTTTATTCTGTATACGGCAACGTTCTCATTTCTCCGGTCTACACCCCAGATGTTTCTATTATTTTCAGCTTTGTGCAAGGCCATTAAATTTGGATAGCCTTTTACCTTTGCTGAATAACTTTTAAGTGAGAACACAGGCTCAACGCTCATACATGTGAAAGCTGCAGCAATAACGGAGTTGTAAACCCACTTCGCATCAGTAATTTCGCCGTCTTTATTATGTAATGCACAAAATGTTTCTTGTTTCGGATACTGGAACATTACTTCCCTTCAATAAGGATATCCAGAAACTCTTGAACAGTAATATCCAAATTTAATATCCTTTACAGGACTCCTGACGGAAAATAAAGATTAATATAGAGTTAAAAGTTTGGCAACAACAAGATTTGATCAATATTGCCAGCGTGTCCAAGTGGACTCGCTCAAATATTTTCATTGTACAGAAAAATAACATCTAAACTATTTTAAAAATATGCATTCCTACGTCAATTGTTAAATCTACGAGTGTTTAGGCACATAGGCGGCCAAAATTAATTCAAATTTGGTGCCGACTTGGAATATAATCATTCATACAATTCCTTGGCGCTAGTTAACAGCAAATGGTATACATTTTAACAGACTGATTTGCTTCACTCCATAAATTCTCCACTAACGATTTTCTAACAAAAGAAACAAATACCTCATGAACATTTTTCTCTTAGATGCACAGTAACTTCTAGAAGTGTGGTGGAAGTGATCAACGCTCGATGGGAAAATCGAAAGACTGACAAAGGAGAGGAGAGAATATTGTGTAAGGAGGAAAAGGGGATGATATCGGCAGACAAAGATGAGACTAGATAGGGAGAAGGCAATAGTAAAGAGAAAAGATAGCCTAGGTCTAACAGAGAAGATTGTACAAACTGGAGGTCGGAAAATTGAAAGTGAAAGGAGAAAAGGAAGAATGTGGAATATTCGTAGCCAAGTGGTTGAAACATAAACTAGGTGAAACAAGTAACTAGTATTTTTGTAACACAAAAACGGATAATTTCTCGTTCTAACTTCCTACCTGGATGTCTCTCCGTGGCCTGCTGCAACATTAGCCTCTGTCTCTGACTCTTTGTTCTCGATGAGCTACTGTCTTCTTGTTCTGTCTCGAGATTCCTCGCTGTATTGGGAGACAAATTGGCAGATATATATGACAATATTTCCAAAATTTTATGGAAAAAGCAACATAGTAATAAATCTAGTTACTAGTAGTACGTACTTACGTTTGTTGCTGCAATCTCGTGAAATTTGTACTATTGGACTCTCACTTGGCCCTTGACCATATCTGGAACGTTCAATTACAAAGCATTTAACGCAAACAGAATTCAAAGTCCACATAGAATAAAATTTGAAACACCTAAGTCATAACCCCAGGTCTTCACAGAGCACGGTTAAGTACGGTGAAGCACGGTGATGGTCATATATTGTCATAGTAAGATCTCAATATTATAGACTTTCACATATTGAGATTTCTCCTTCTCAGAGTTATTTTCTCCTTTACTTAAGACTATCTATCCTTCAAAAATCAACATCACAAATAAAGACATTTCAGTATGTTATGTTTCTTCTATCAACTGGTCTTGGCATTCTGTTGTTTCCATATCCTTGAGAACTTTACACTACCCTAAGAAATCTTCTTTCTTTACAACTTATGTAGTCAGATCTGTACTGTGGTGCAAAATAGTAAGGAATTTTGAACCATAACTTCCTCTGACAATGTATAATTAATAAACATCAATCACTTTATAGGAAATTTTTGAATGTATGACTAAACCTTACTTTTGTTTCAAAGAATAGTACTTCTAATGATGTTTTCTAAAATAACATTTGTTCAACGGCCCCTTCACTTATTATTCCTGATAGAGGAATTCACAAACAAAAAGGTGTATTCAATGCGTGAACCAAATGAAGTGATCACATTTCGTCTTCATTTCCTTATGCTTAAGCCACACTCAAGTTTGCACCAATATCACTCGTCCGTAGTCCCGACTGTGCGCGAAAGAGCCATTGCTGGTGCTATCTGGTGGCAATTGTATCTCTAAATTTTTGCACACTATAACTAGAACGCTCAAAACCCCCAATCACTGGTTATACAATGAGCCATTTTTTATATAAGAAGTGGCAAAACTGGCTTACAACAACTTATATAAAAAGTGGCAAAGTGGCTAAGGTGAATGGGAACCACATCTCTGATCCATTGAGTTAGCAATCTAGAACGTATAATACTTTTCACATGTTAATTAAAATCCATTACTTAAACTAAATTGCACACGTACAGATCAGGAAACTGCGGCAGTGGTGTTGGCCATTCCCGCTTTATAGGTCTGGAGGTCGGAGTGTGCCTGAAAAAAAAAATAACATTTTTGTCGGTGCCAAGTAAAGTGACACATCTCAAAATCGACATTTTTCTAAAGTCAGGGAGTTGTTAGATCGGGGAGTCACGGATATATTTCACTCTACATACTTACGGTTTCGTGTATTATCGTTATGAAAATTTTATTTGTAAAATAGAGGATTTTCTACACTATTTCCTCTCTTAGCACTAAAAAATTACGATTTTTTAAATGAGTCACTTTTGTTGTGGGTCGACGAAAACGATGATTCCCAAACTGTGTTACACAAAACATTAGTTATCACGAGGCATACGAATTGCGTTGTAAGTGAAGAAATTCCCTGCTAAAAATATCGATCACCTGAAATTTCCACATTCCGATTGTTGTTTTCCACGAGTTTGTTTATAGTTTGGTAAATGATTTTTGAAAATTAAATTGTATCAATTATTACATTCCATGAAGAAAATGTTTTAGAAAAACTGAAAAACAAATATTTAATATGTAAAGTTGAAATATTATTGGAACCAGATCATCGATAATGTTGAATTCGATCGATAATGTTTTTCTTTGCCATGCTTTTTTCCTCGGTGTGTCTCATCCACACTTTTATCCCCCGTTTACTATTATGTATTTCCCCATTCACTTCTTCCCCCCACCACTTCCTTCTTCCGCTTTGCATCGTTTCTACTGAACCTTTATGCCCATTCGATTCACTATTTTGTTTACTGCAACCCATCATTTCATTTTAATTTAATCACCTTCTTTCGCAACGTTGTGCGTTGCAACTTACTGTGGCTGAGGCGCCGAATGAGTGGCGGTGATGAAGGCGTGGAGCAGCGGTGGGGCTGGGGTTCTTCAATAAAGCAACCATTCGTTATTAGATATCAAATCGTTATTCAAGTCCAAATGTTCGATTTCGCTATATTTTTAAAAAAATGTTGATACTTGTTATTGTTATTATTATTATTATTATTATTATTATTATTATAGATCTCTAAAAATGGCCCATGGGTGGTAGTATCTTCCTTGGTGTGGTTCGAGTTCGATTCCCGGTCGAGGAAAAAATAGAGTTGTAGCTTTCGTTAAACTCGTCCCAGTTTCTACAGCTGGGGTGACGAATAAGATTTCAGATAGACAGAGTTTGGTAGTTAGTGAAGGGAATAAGTCATGTGTGACACGTGTCGCTCTTACCCACAAAAATGAGAATTTAACTGGGCCTAGCAGGAAGACATCGTTAGGTGGCCGCAAAGTCGGAATATCGACCCAAAAATGTCAAATACATACATACTTTAATTATATTCTAGCTAGTGGTAATACAACAGCACATACTATCTCGTATGATTTGTAAAGTTTACATAATATTACAATATTCAAACTCGTATTCTACGAGTAGTTCAGCGCCATTTTGAAAAACTTTTTTCGCTACATGAATCGTCGAAGATTTAGAAAGGTTTTAATTTTAATAAATTCATTTTTTTAAATAAAAATTGTTAATGGTTAAAACTGTTACGGACTCTAGCTACCGAGATTATATGAAAAAATATTATTATGTATCCATAAGTGGATTTAAGTATTAAATTCTCTAAATAAAACAAAATGATGCGAATGTCATGTAATTTAGTCCGTTGTTCTCTATTCATAGAAAAGATTAAATAAAAAGTTTTGAGCTTTTTTGAGAAAATTTTGTTTAGATAATATCACAAAATTGTTTCATTTTGGCTCAAAATCACGCCATAATTACTCGTTTTGAACAATAAAAATGTATATGAAATTATTTGAACATCCAAAATAGAGTACATTGCACTGACAATAAGAAAAACGATCCGAAGATCTGCACCAAGTATCCCCAAATATCAACATGTCCAGCGCGCATCTAGTGCTACAGATCGATTGGGAATATTCTCTTCAGGGAAAATACTGTGTACGCTTTGAGAACCCCACCCCACCCTGCCCTCGGTTGTATATAAGTCACTGTAGAGGCAGCTAGACAAGCGATAATCTCCGCACGATTACTCAGGCACTCAGTCTCTCATTGCACTGGATGCGATAGCCGAGTTTTCAACTATTTGCCATTAGCACATTTCGGTATATTGTTTGCAATGTGTATTTAAAGTGTATTTTAATAGTGCGGTAATCGCCTTTTGTGTTGTAATTACACGAATTGTAATTAGAATTTTAATTTACATAATAAGTTTCAAACTGCGCCTGATATCTGAGGCTTGAAGAGACAATTGTGCCGCGCAGTAACTTCAGAGTTGAACGAAATTGTCTCGTGCGTAGACAGAAATTATTTCATGCGTGCTTAAGTGCATTTAAATGGCGATTGCTACCAGCGATAACCCCCTCCTCTGCGCGGACAAACTCTACCAGCCTGCTAGTCTGCAGATTGCCAGCGTTCAAACTATATTGTTTACGTGTAGCGTCATAGACTTGACTCCTGCTCCAGAGAGACAAGTTGCAAGGTATGGGGATGAGGGAGCCAAAATAGGCTTCCGAACAAAGGCCAACCCTTCAGGGAAAGTCCAAAAGGGGAGAGGGCTTGTAGGTGCCGGGTACAAATTGCAACGGGAGAAGCAGACGCCTCAAGACGAGTGCATGGGGGAAAGATGATGCAGGAAGTCATGTGACTCGGCATATAAAAGGGCTGTCGCAGAAGCCCTGGGGAGGGGGGAGCGATTCTGGTTTCCCCGGCAAAACGCAAAACTGTCCGCTAATCTGGCGCGGAAGTGCGCAGGCACGTGTAGGTGTTCGAGACTCGAGCACTGTGAAGTATGCTCGATACTTCGTAGGATTGTCTGCCGAGGCACCCAGGTGCCAAGTTGCGCCTCGGCCGAGTTGGCTAATCGCAGGCGGCCGCAAGGCGCGTGTTGGGAGAGGGGGGCTGCTGCAGGTAGCTCCGACAAACACCTTAGAGTGAGATCTGTAAATAGTGTACATAAATTAGTGTAAAAAAATTGTATATACCCACTCGTGTCTGTTCCTTGTGGCGTAGATCCCTACCCACGACGTTACATACGTAAAGTGTTTTATCTCTGTCTAAATGAAGTTGATGCATTTAATACGAATAAATTATATTTCTTCTAATCATATTTGTACGCGTGAGCACGAAGGATTCCGCAACCCACGGCTCATTCGAATTGCTCTTAGATCATAGCTAGGATTGTGGCTAGTGTATGTAACAGCATGTCATCATCAGTATATTTTTTCTTATCCATGCACTACGCCAGAGACTCGCATTCGTTTACTACAGAATCTCCTTTATGGTTTCATGATCAGGCTATGCTGTTGTCTTCTTCTATGCTTTCAATGCGATCTGCTGATTTTTGAGATCATCATCATCATCATCATCATCATCATCATCATCATATGCAAATCCATGTTCATATTGTTTTGGTGCAATTTTCAATCCGGTCAGGTAAAACTGTACTCTTTATAGCAGGAGATTCATTATGCAAAATCTAGAGGGGGTGAGCTATGTCCTTAGGGCGAGTACGACCTCTGGTGATTCTTAACGGATATGCAGCAGTGGAGGGTATACACAACCGTAATTCACGAACATTTGTGTAAGGTCTGGAAAACCCTTTACTGTCTTCTCAAAGCTATTTTCATAAGCAGTAAAAACTATTTTGCCTGTTTTACAGCATATCGGAACCAAACCTTGTGTAAATTACAATGAAATACATGGTTACAAATATTTCAAACATCCCGACCAAATATCTCTTCTGCATCTTAGTAGTATATTATTCAATACGCAGTTTTTAATATTTTAAATTCCATTACCCGAATCTCGCAATGTTTAGCGACGGTGCCTCGCCTTCCTTCGCAATTCTTTCCATTCTACCCTCAGAGGCGAGCGATAGCCCGAGCTCTCATAACTCCCATGACCCTTTCCTTTGATTCAGATAACCTCCAACAAACGTCGGAAGTCTTCCAAAGAATAATGCGCATCGTGGTTTGAAAAACTCATTTAAATGCAAGGAATGAATTCATTCCATAAGAGACGTTTTAGCGAAAAGATAATTTTAAAACATCATTTTTAATTTTATTATACATTTGTTGAAAAAAGTGACAAACGTAATGATATGTGAATTCACGACATCTAGTAAGTTAATCAGAATAGAATTCGACTGAGCAAAACGTCGTTTCTAAGTATTACGAAGGTAAATATTTTCGAGTCCTGGTGTCTATTCCATGAATTGGGAATGAAGTTAAAGAAGTAATAAGAATATTGATTTAGATTAGAACACGAAAAATATGTCATTTTTTATGAATTTGATATCAGATATCACGATAATTCAGCTAGAGTTTGAAGCAATATCTATATAATTTCTTTTACTTACTTCAAATCACATTTTGTGTGAAATCAGTCTCGTAAAAGCAATCATCTTGTTTACTGGTAAAATAATATGGAAGTGGATACAATTTCACATGAAATACAAGGCATCAAGAGTTTACAATCACAACGGTCGTAATTGTCGAGAAACCTTCGAAACTCGATAAGATATATCGATACAAGTTTTCGAAATTGAAAAGAAACAAATATATGGTTAATCAATAAAACGTGCGTCTCAAATATTTTGTAAACGGTTCAAGATTTTGAGATGGAATTTTACCAGACAATTCTAGTCTAGATGTAGGATTATTAATTTTTTGTCGCATATTCAACAAATCTCAGTTGTGTTTATCAAACAAGTCCAATTCTAGATCATAAATTATAATACTGAATAACTTATGCTCTCATTGTAAACCTCACAATTGTTTTAAGTAATTTTCTGAACTTTTGTAGAGTTCTTCAATAGTTATTTCTTATATTTCTTTTCTTTGATTTCTCTTCAATTCTTTTTTCAGGAGTTTCAGTTATTATTCCTGATTTTCCGTCTAGAGGATTTCTTTCATAAATAGGATAAGGCCTGATGATTTCTGGTGAAATTATAGTTGTTGAACTACAGCTTGTTGATGAAACTGGTATTTGTGACATTCTTATTTCTGGGTTTTGTAGGTTATGGACATTTATTTTCAGCGAATTATTAGCTGTGGTATTACTTGAGTGAGCTGTTGCTATTGACACCTGATAAATATGATTCCTCGACGTATGTTGTAATTGTACACATCTGTAATACATGAATACTGTAATACTATGAGCCAATGTTCAGCAAGTCAATTTTCACAAGAACTAATAATTGATAAATAAATACTCAAAGCTATGACAGTATTGTCAGCTCAATCGAAATAGGCTTACAGTAATCACGTAGATAAAACTTGATTATTATTCGTACATTTATTTGCAATCTGAAACTTTGGGTAATATAACATCTGTTTCCTCAGAATATTGATCCATATCTGGGGCGCATGAGCTATAATTGAGCCTGTATAGCAGGAATGTTGTACATTAGTAAAATACTTGCAATGATTTGAAATCTGAATGAATTTTAAATAATTCTGATTGCTTAAGATAATAAACTTAGTTTAGTGAACAATTAATTTTTAAGATCATTCCACTTGAGATTTGATTGAATTGAGACCCATAAATGTTGCTACCTTAACATCATTCCAATGCATGATTTTCATTTACAATACGCGCATGTAATTCCTTGTTTGACATGGAAAACTCCATTGAAAACGTTTTCCTTTGTTTATTAATTTGTTTTTACGAATAGTTATTACGTTTTGTAAGGAGATCTTTTCGAAAGAAGGATAGAAGATTGTAAAAAGACGTTTTGAAATAAGAGTTTTAAGTAGGATAGAAGTTGCAATATTATAGTATTACTTTACCATTACAATTCATGCGAGGAAGTTGTGCTGTAGGATTACGACTAGCACACCACAACACTATGTAGTAAAAAAAGAATACTATCACAAATGCTGTCCTATTAACTAGATGGAAAATGTAGAGTACCAATGACTTTTTTTAGAAATGAAAGTGTTGGCTGAACATGAAACAATGACAATGCTGGAACAGTAAAGAGGCCCTAAGACAAGAATATTTAGGCGGCAGTTAATACCATCTTATCTGGCTAGTCTCTTCAAGAAAAGAACATCTTGACATTTACTGAACGTGGATCTTTATATTATCCTACTATTACATCTTGAAATAACATACCTCGGCGTCCTTGATCTCATCGCCTGGCTTGTTCTCTTCTTCTCCCGATGCCTCAACTTCCGCCTTGTAGGCTCTCGACCGTTCTTGTCCTTCCGCCCTTTCAACAAAAGTTAGTAGGAACACAAGATGGCAGAAATAAAGCACAAAATTGGTAGTTGGAGAATTGCTTTAGGCTTTTAAAATCAATGCTTATTTCAGTAGTACCTAAAAAAACTCGAATATAGAGACCTGATGAATCAGCTCGTGGTAACATTTGTTGCTTCTGCAGAGACTGAAACCGAAAGGTCCTACGATTCGAGTCCAGGCGTATTTTCGACAATAGTTGGATAAGAAGTTCAAAATTCACCCGCTGTCTGGAGGAGAATATTAGAGATTGGCTGCTCTAATCGATAGTTTTTGTGGTTTCTACCATCTCTGCCAGGCGAATATCTGAGTAGTACCCGAAGAAACGCACCGCGGACTGCGTGCGATCTCTCTTTTCTTCTTCTCCTTCCTTTCTTCGAACACTACATGCATCTACACCACTACATGTCGAGAAACTAGTCGCTCTAAGCTTCCAAGTGGTCTGCCGACATGAGTGGTAATGTAGTGCATGTGTGTAGGGAAAAAGAATATGACAAGGATCAGGGATAAAAATCGCGCGCGGTGTGTGGTCCGTTTGTTGGAGTTCTGATCCGGCATTCATCTGGCATTGATCAGAGAAACCACGGAAAAGTACTCGATCAGAGCAGCCAGCTGTTAAAATTCTCCTCTAAACGAGACGTCTTCTAGAATTCATTGAGAAATAGTTATTCAAATTATCGTTTCCATGTTGTTGCGGCAGGAAGTATTATTCCGAAGGACAACATGGATAAGAGCCAAAATGTATTGCTTATTTATTCTTGAAAATAGATTTTATTACATGAGAGCTTTTTTTTTTAATTTTCAAAATTTATATAGTGAATGACTCAGTGTAGGGATCAAGAATTTTGAAAATGTGCACAGAATTCACTTTTCTCCCATAGCACGTCATACGCAGTTTCAACTGTTTTTTGACGTAAAATAAATGAATGAATAAAAAATAAATGAAGACTTAATTAGTTGTAGTAGCTCGGGTCAAAAATCTACCACCGTCGGGAATCGAAGTCTAGGCCCTCCCGGGTCGAGGCGTTATAGAGTCTTTTGCAATGCTGGAGCTAAACTTAGCCTGTCAGTGGTCATTCAACTCCTCCGATCCATTCAGATGTCCACGACGGATGCAACTACTAATGCCTCTGCAGATGAATGATTGATTGGTTTTTAGTGATTTCGGTCAACTACTGAGTTCATTGGTCCAGTAAGTGTAGTGCATGTTCTTCATCGGGAGGTGGCGGTGATCTTCCCCCTGGATGGCGAGATCCGGCGCCGACCTACAATTTCAGAATCAAGTATCTCCACCAGCGGGGCACTGCCCAGCCGGACAAGCTCTAAGCTCCTGACCGGTCTCCCGGAATATGTGGTAGTGTAGTGCATGGGTGAAGTGTGTGTGGGTGAAGACAGGTCACAGAAGAGGAAGGAAAGGTCGGAGTGGTCCGTGGCCCGTTTGTTAGGGTACTGCTCCGGCATTCGCCTGGCGTTGATCGGTGAAACGACGGAAAAACGATCAGAGCCGCCGGGCATTAGAATTAATCTTCAGATTGAGCTCGACCTAACTGACATGCTAGAGTCGAAAATCCTGCCGCCGTCAGGAGTCGAACCTAGAACCTCCCATTCAGAATCACTGTAGTGACATCAGTTAATGATGCACTGTGCCACTTCGCCGGTCAGATGAACGAATTCATCAATTCTGTGACAAACATTTCGTTGGTTTGCAAATAATACTTACTGTTGTTGCCTCAGTCTTCTCAACAGACATTATTGTTCTTTGGCGCTGTTCTTGGCCGAATCTGAAAAGAAAAATATATTAGTAGTTAATACGTGTAAATAATATGTTACAAATCTGACAAATCGGTAGCAAATAATAGTTGTTGGCAACACTGTCATCTCTCTTCACAAACGTATCCTCATATCAAGTACAGAATGTCTCAGAATACATTTTACAATTTTCATGGGCATGTATGGCAGTTGATCAATTTTCAGTAAGTCGGAAGTTTAGGTGGCACGGTTCTTTGACACGAAAAGTTTCTTCACCAGAAAGGAATCTCAACAACGTGAACAGAAGAATTTTATAGCTAACGCAATTTTACAACTAATGCATTTTGACACCAAGTGGTCGCCACCGATTGATCCAACGTGCTAGTTCGCGAGGCCTCCGCCCTTGCTCGCAACCTGGTTCGCGCCACCGTAACTTTTAGAGAATTTCTTTAAAGAGAAATTGTAGTTCTGACCTGCACTTTGATTCTTTAGTTCTTGATAAATTGTTCAAGAGAAACGAAAGAACCGTGCCACCCAGAACTTCGGTCAACCCAATTTTCGCCAATGAACTTGGGGAGGAAGTCCATGTATCAATTTCAACATGACATTGCCCTGATTGGTTAGTCCTCCTGACCATAGCGTCGCGCATTTATACTGGGTCAAGACAATCCAGAACCTTCCGACAACGCGCCCTTTCTGGAATAATCCGCCGGCAGGTGATGCAACCCGTGCTCAAACGCAGCTCGTGGTAGCGCCGGCAAATGAAGTAACCCGCGATCACAGGCTCGGGGTGGCGCCGGCGGATGATTTTACACTACACCCTCCTTAGTTGCGATCCGTCTC
This sequence comes from Teleogryllus oceanicus, assembly GCA_964035755.1. Lineage (NCBI taxonomy): Eukaryota > Metazoa > Arthropoda > Insecta > Orthoptera > Gryllidae > Teleogryllus > Teleogryllus oceanicus. The sequence goes on from CAXIVR010000009.1 coordinate 70,040,627, forward strand.
GGAGCGCGTTTAGTGAAATCATGCAGATATTGCAGCTGCTTCTAGTGCAGTTGAGGCAAAGCAGCGGCAGTCAATTGTCTTTGATATGACGACATTCCATGGTGGTAGTTGCAGACTAAGATGCTAACCCTGGTGTACTGGAACAGCATTTCCAACATGCTTCTACTATTTCAAAAGTTTAAATCTACTAAAACTACATCCCAGTTTTGACATGGCAACTTTCTGACGCGTCTTGCAGTAATTTGTTTGCGTAATTCAATTAGAGTTTCAAAGATTTTCACATTAGATGCCTTTGATAGACTTACTTTTTGTGTCAAGGTAATAAACATGTCGACTGACGTGCAGTTGCAGAACCTTCGCAATATCTGGTTGTTGGTTCTTTAATTCTTCTATCCTTCCGTATTTTCTCCTGAAAACAGCAGCAACACCTCTGGTCATATCTAATCCTGGGTGACACAATGCGCCAATGCATATTCCAAGGGTAGCAAAACAGATCCTGTTGCACCTCCATTGTTACACCATAACGTGTTTATGCTTTCACTATAATGAGACATGAACTGAAATGTGAACTCTGTGTCTGCAGCTCATAAACTAAAATTTTCTTTCACTATCATTTTCTATTATCCTGCGTACGGGGCTGTCTGATTCGAATGAACACCTGTGTGTTTTCCATTCGGCAATTTCTTAATCATAGACAACATCATTGATCCTTCACTACCGTACGGTCCTTCCTATCGTCGTTGTAATTTTGGACACAAACCGCGGCGTAGTTGGGGGTTAAACAACTAGACATGATCTCCAGGTTGATTACTTTTCCTTCTGCTTGATGTCATATGGTCATTCATCCATCATGCAATTTAATTTTTATGCACCTGGTTACGAATTATCCCAGTTTCCGTCTTAGGTCAACAATGTTCACTGGCTATTTTTCATTAGTTTTACAACCAAACTGTATCATATTGGTAGACGTAATTTCCTGGCGGCGATAGATAGTTATTAGCGGGTGTTTGCCTAGCTGTCCATGAAGATATAGCTGGCGCAGAAAAAGATGTATGTATTGGTCCCAGTCGCGTTGGTGATCTGACACGACCTTCACAATATTTCCATTGTTCGCCCATGTTCCATTCCGTCTGACTGCGATGTAGGACTGTTGTTCTTGTTTCTTTTTCTTTATTCCGGAAGAAACACACACCCCTTTGAAACACTGCAGACTTAGAAGTTCCTGTCCTCTTTGATATGAATGTAATTCCAGGCACACTAAATCGGCTTCACCCATTCCCTTTAACCAGTTTTTCGGAGATAGCAGTGGCCTCTTGGTTAGGTATGGGATATGCTTCAAACTGGGTCTTGTGCTGAAATAATCCATAGCCACGAATATGCATTATCACCATTTGACATTGGAAATGGGCCAGCTAAGGCAATAGCAATTCGTTCGAAAGAACTTCCCACGTTGTATTGCCTCATCTTCGCTCTTCTCTTTTTATGTGGCCCATTACTGGTAGCACAAACTTGACACTTTGTGCACCACATCTTTACGTCTTGCTTGCAATTAACCCAGTAAAATCGTTCGCGCACTTTCTCTAATGTTTTCGTTATACCGAGATGTCCTCCCGAAGTTCCATCATGCAATTCCCTCAATATTTCAGGCACCCTTACTCTTGGTAACAATATATGCGTCCTCTTCGAGAGCCATCTTTACTTTCCAGAAATCGTTTAAGAACACCTTCCTCTTCAGTAAACGAATCCCATTGCGGCCAATACGATTTTACTGCTGAAGAACAGGGAGCTATTTCTTGCCAACTTGGTCTCTGTCTCTGTCCCACTATTTTCCATTTCCAAACATATTTCAATTCTGTGTCCTCTTTCTGATCTTTCAGTTCTCTAAGGCGTCATTACTGACAGTGACCCTTAAGGTAGGACAGCATTTCTTCCGCATGACAAATACCGTTTGCAGTTTCTAGGCACGGTCTTCTGAGAGTACACCCCGGTGACTACTTCCGCTTCTGATGTTCTATTCTAAATGTGTGAATTCTGCAATCTCTCAATCCACCTGCCGACTTGACCTTCCGAAATTCTTGACGTTCAGCAGCCATTTCAAAGCGGCATGATCCGTTCTCAAAAGAAATTCTTTACCATAGAGATATTTGTAGAAGTGTTCAACGGATTTCATCACAGCAAGTAATTCTCTTCGGGTTACACAATAGTTGAGTTCTGGCTTTGATAGCACTTTACTATAATAACCGATTACTCTCTCTCGTCCATATTGTATCTGCGATAAAACCCCTCTAATACCAACGTTACTTCCGTCAGTATCAAGTACATAATTCCCTTGAGGTAGTGGATTGCTCAATATAGGGGCCTTTAGCATGGCGCTTTTAAGCTTTTCGAAAGCGCGTCGGCAATCTTGATCCCATTGAAACAAACGCTTTTTTTCGGTCAGCTGAGTCAGCGGTTTCGCGATGTTGGCAAATCCCAAAACGTAGCGGCGATAATAGCTACATAAACCCAGGAAATTTGATCTATGTTTATTCTTTGGAGATCAAGCTTATTCCTTTACGGCTTTGACCTTCTCCCGACTGGTAGGTTCTACTCCCGTGCCAGATACATCTCCAAGGTAATTCACGTGCTTGCGAAATAAATGGCATTTCTTTGGGCTGAGTTTCAAGTTCGCTCTTTCCAACGTCTTGAATACCTGTTCTAGGTTATTGATGTGGTCTTCAAAATATTTTCTAACAATTATATCGGTGAGGTAGACAAGACATGTCGCCCACGACAGACCACTAAGCACGGTTTCCATCAATCTTTCGAATGTAGCTGGATCATTACACAGTCCGGAAAGAATTACCGTACACTGCCACAAACCTGATCCATGGTAAATGTAGTCTGTCTCGATCTCTGGGATCTAGTCTCTACTCTTGCCAGTATCCGCTTTTTCAGGTCAAGTGTCGAGAAGATCTCTGCCCCAGAGAGCGTATGTTCAAAAAGTCGTCAATAAATAAAGTACCGGATAAAAAGCTATCCTCTTCGTTATATTGTTATTGTCGGAAATCGTTTGAGAACTGAGTCCACCTGTCTTCTTCTTTAGCAATACGACGGGAAATTCCCACGGCCTGCTTGTTGGTCTGATTACGCCATCCTTCTTCATCTCTCAATAATCACATCTGCTTCTTCTCTTCTAGACAGAGGTAATCTTCTAGCAGCTTATAACTGGTGTGACGTTTCCCGGTGTCTATTCGGTGACAGAACAATATCAGTCTTTTCGTTTTACACCATCACTACTTACAAAGACATGCTGGTATTGCTGCATTAGATCTTCAGCCTTATGACACTCTTTCTTCTCGAGATAAGCCTTTACAGTAAATTTCTGTAACCAGATTCTGCAGTCGTTCAGGAATTCCTTTAGTGGTTGTTCGGTACGGTTCACATTCTGCAAAACCGAGGATACTGTAGAACAATTACCAGTCACTGTTCCTTTTCTCAACTTAACACGACAGTGATTAATGTTCATTATTCTACATGTATTGTTCTATTAACTCTGATCAGTTCCTTATTACTAAAATTCCTCGACCAATGTCTTCGTCGTGACTTAGGTTCCAGAATAGCAATCTCTCCAGTTGGAACGTCGGCCTCAGGGCTCGCTTCTATAAACATCCGCTACGCTCCGTCAAGACGACGTCGTCAGCCGCAATCACATTCACGGCAATGTTGTTACGTGAATATAGAACCACCTCCACTTCGTTGAGTCTCAGCATACCGTGTGTCGTAAATCCAGCTGACATCCATATGTCGTCATAATATCCATTCCTAAATTGCTTCTTCGTCAGCGACCAGCGACGATGACTGAGAGCAACAGTTCCAATGACAAGGAGGGCATCCATCTCTCCAGCAACATTCGCCGAGTCACCAGTGGCTGTTCGAAGCTTCCATTTGGACGGCATAAGATGAGATGATTTGGCAAAATCGGTTCGTATAATGCTCTTGGTTGCACCAGTATCCAAAAGTAAGACGCATGGCCTTCCATTTACGAGTGCATCTACGTAAACGCTGTCAGAACGGTGTCGAATGGACTTGACGTGTATTTCGTAAGGTGGGGCTTTCGTTTGACAGGTCGATGGATGCCCCCTTCCATCAACCTACTTTAGTTTCCCTGCTAGCTTCTGGGTTTACCAACAGACTGCTGCTCTCCTTGTTGCTTCAGTGGACGGTCACATCGATTTTTCACGTGCCAAATGAAAAAGTACTTAAAACACTCTAGAACTACTCTTCAATAATAACGATAAAATAGTACTAATTGGAGATCTCAATGTAAACGCCCAGTATGGGGATGTAAAACACACAATACTGCATACCAGCATTAAACTCAAGTAACAACTTACATTATTTGATATTAATAACGTTATCTACAGTTGCAACATAGGAAGAAAAATAAATTGAAAATTCTTCAATAATGTATAAGCCTAAACATTCCTACTTCTCTTCATACTCCATGTGATGTATATGCTGAAATTTTAGAAATACAAATCAATATATTACAATCAATTAAATTATAAACAAAGACACAAAATAATCCTAACAAATTGGACACACCTGTCCTACCAAAAGAAATATTAAATTTAATAGCTCTCAAGCATGTAGCTCGTAGAATGGGAAAAATCACATCTCATATCACATATAATCACATATCTTGACATTAAAACTACCTTAAATCTCCATACCCGTAAAGTTAAAAGTAAACTACAATAATACAGGTTTTCTCAATTTAGAAGAAGAGAAACTATATATGTATGTATGTATATATATCAACTTCAAACTAACTCTGCTTCTCTGGTCTGTACTAAATACATAAATAAAATGACAAAATAATTACTCCTGTTACAAAACAATAATAAGAACATATAACATGATTCTGAAAAGCAGGAATTACTTGCAAAGCATTTTTGAACCTCCTCTACTAATAATCCCTTGTTTCCCTTTACAAAAACGTAAATATGTTCCTGAATAGTTAGAGTTAAATATATCTTCCTGAAAGAGTTAAATACATTTCCGCATCTGAAATCAAGTACATAATTTCCAAAGTAGAAAACAAGAAACCGCCAGCTTAGATCTAATTCCCCATATTGTAATTAAATTAAATTACCACATCCCATCCTCAATTCACTAACAGCTATATAAAATGCTTGTTTTAGATTTCCTCTTACTACTTTCAATTCTGGAAACACTTTACAGCCAGTTCCCAATCTCAGTACAGATCAAACTCAACCTGAAAAGTCAATAATTACTTCGCTGCCTTATTTTTCAAATATCTTTAAAAGAGCAATTTTAAACAGCAATATTTGACCGAAACTAAAATAATATTATTTTCCAAGTAGTCAATTTGATTTTAGATACAACCATTCTACTACTCATCAATTGGCTAGTTTAACAGACTATACTGCCACCAATTTCCAAAAATTACGACATACTCTTCATATAGTTCTAGATATAGAAAAAGCAATTGCTAAATCTGGCATGATGAATTACTTTTTCAATTAAAATAAATTATTTTCCCAAATTACTTGAAAAATATAATAAAGTCATTTTTCGTTAATTTCATATTTAAAGTACAAATAAATAACACTCTCTTAACTGATCACAATATATGTTAATTCTGCAAGGATCTTTAATCACCGATGCTTTTAATGTTTTCATTTATGACATGCCTTATCTCTTACTGTTTAAACATTGCCTTATTGTGGATGACATTGCAATATCTACACTCATAAAGGATATCTTTTAGGTAGAAAACTAGAAGACCTTAATTCATTTCTGTTTCCAATGATTACAAATAAAAATAAAAATCTGAACATAAATCTTTTCTCCTAAAAAACGGATTCTTCCCTCCTTATCCTTAATAATTAATAATAATGCAATTGTAATTATTTCAAATGACACTCTGTTACATATTATGGACTTTAAATAGACACTAAATTAACCTGGAATTACTACAAAACATCATTAGCTAATACTCACATATAAAAAAATTGTATCCTTTCATAATAGTAGAAAATCAAAATTATCAATAGACTGATCATTAAAAATATTTATATTCATTATACGACCACTGAACTGGGTGCAGCCCAATATGGCAAGAACCACAATATTAAACTATAACAAAACCATTCCTCTCCCAGATTTGAGGAACGGAGTTGTACGTAACACAAGCGCTTGTAAGGGACCTTTGCAGCCCTACTTCTTCCGTTGCACTCACCGTCCGGGCTGGCCGAGTGAATGGCGCGAAACAGCCCCTGGTAGTTGTACCCGCGCAGCCGCAGGCACTTGTACACGTGCTTGGCGCTCAAGTCGAAGTCGGGCACCTCGTCGCCCACGGCGGGGGCGGCCGCGGGCAGCGCGTCGCCCTCGTCTTCGTCTTCGTCCTCGTCCCGGTCGTCGTCGTCGTCGTTGGCGGCGGCGGTGGCGGCGGCGCGGGCGGCGGCGGCCGCCTCGGCGTCGGCGGGGGCGGGGCGCTCCCCGCGCGGGGCCACAGCCGGGGAGAGCATCTCCGCCGCCGCGTCCGCTACTATGCGCACGCGGCCGCACGCCACCACGGTGCCGTTGTCCGACACCTCCCAGTCGCCGCTGCCGCGGTGCACCATCACCATCAGCTCCTGCGACTCGCCTGCCGAGGGCGCCGGCCAATGCATCTCGCTCTCTTCCTTTCCTCCCTCCCTCTCTTCACTATTTTACACAGAGCAACACTAAACACATAATATGACCTCCTACACCTACATTCCATTGGCTCCCATCGCTCTTTAATTACAAGCACGCCACACTGACAATATACCCGCCAACCGGGCTTGTTGACGGATGTTGCAGACGAAGATATTAATTCGAAATATACTTATTACAACCAGACATAAGAAGTCACAATGATAGAAAGATGGAAAAATATTTTAGGTTCCAAATGCAAAAAAATTGAGAGAAAACTGTAGATACCTTAATTAAGTTGAAATGATATCCACACGAGTATTTGCAATTACTATATTTATAGTCTGGTTAATATACTAACCAAAATACTTCAATAGCAAATTAAAAATTAAAGTTTAAAATTGATTCGAAAACTTTGATTAAGAAACGTTATGCAGCCACTCATTACGTGTTAAAAAATTAATCATCATGAAGCTTTGTGTATACTACGTATGACATCACGTACAATTTTAGAGAGCGATTTGAATAAAAATGATATTGCTTTACTTAGCAAAGATCTGTGGACGTGTTTTGCAGAGAACACATAAGATTTTTTACTTACCTTCCTCTCGTGGTAGCTTCGTTGCCCGCAGAAAACGGACGTTCTCGAATACTACGGGAGTGTCAGTGTACATACGTCCTTCCAAGGCAGCAGCAGTCTCCCACACCAATTTCTGCACAACGCAATGTGGGAAATAATTAACTTGTAAATACTAAGGAATCAGAAAAGTTTACTAATATTTTAGGATCTATAACTTTCGCAGAAGCTGTGGCCGATCCTAAGAAAACAAATTGTAGAATACACAATGACGCTCACTAGGATTCCCAAGATACCTAAACTACGACCGGGAGCGGTGGCTCAGTGCATCAACTGATATCACTGCAGCACTCTTACCGGGAAGTCCTAGGTTCGAGTCCTGACTGCGGCAGAATTTTCGACACTAGCTTTCCAGCTTGGTCGAAATCGGTCGCTGTCTGGAAAGAATTCTAGCGGCCGGCTGCTCTGATCGGTAGTTTTCCGAGGTTTCTCCGATCAACACCAGGCGAATGCCGGAGCAGTACCCAACCGAACGGACCGCGCGCGATCTTTCCTTCCCCTTCCTTGTTTTATCCTCTCCACTTATACTAACATTCATTATACTATCACATATTCCGGGAGACCGGTCGGGAGCTTAGAGCTTGCCCCGGCTGGGACATTCCCCCGCTGGTGGGATAGTTCTGGTTAGGGGGAAACCCCACTACCCAAAGGTAGGTCGGTGCCGGATCTCGCCATCCAGCGGGAGAAGATAACCGCCATCTTCCGAGATAAAGAACATGCACTACACTGACGTGACTAATGACCAAAGCAGTTGACGCGCCCGGAAACACGAAAAAATCAATCAATCAAACCTAAACTGCGTTTTGCAGAAGAACTGCCACTTTACCAGGACAAACTACTCGAAAGCTGAAGAATCATCTTAATGCTACAGCCTCAAATCCAATTTCCTGTGAGCCTGAGAAAACTAACTTGCGAGTAAAGGAGCAATCGAAGGCTGTAAGTGAGATCCAAATGCGTTTCTTTGGCACCATGTTACTTTAAAAAAATGATCACATATCTTCTACGAATCTGCTCATTTAATGCCAGTCTGACGAATTGAATTTGCCTTGTATATTGTTAATCACATTTACAGGTACTGCATATTTCTGTGCATTCAGCGTACTTTTTGGCAATATATGGTAAACTTAATAATTTATTAAATCAAACTTCTTTTTGAAATTAGGGAAATATGATTCATGGGTTCATTGTGATCTACGAACCAGCACAACAGTGCCAATAAAGAAGTGAATATATTTTTCGCCTCAAGGCTGCTGCCAACGGACGTAGATGTATTGTATTCCGCTTGCATCCGCGCAACTGAAAGGTAAGGTGGTTCGACTGAGGGAGCAGGGGCTGTCGCCTAGTTTCGGACTCCGAAAACCAAATATAAGCCGCGATGAACCTTCCAGCGACACACACACACACACACAGACACACACACACACACACACACACACACACACACACATATATATATATATATATATATATATATATATATATATATATATGTATATTGTGACGTACCGGGTAGGCTGGCTTGTTCTCAGTAAATTTATTTGTAAGTGACAGGTGTTCTTTCTCGTGAATGGGCTCAAGCTATTAATTCAAACACCACTGTTCCGTGAACAAAATAAACTGAACTATTTATTAATTCTATACAAATCACTAATGATACAATATCTATGGTGGTCTTTAATTCCTTTCTTCATATAACCAGAATCACTGGCGGTCTCTCGATCTTATCGATCGAAAGAAATATTTATCGTTTACTTCTTCTTCCACGAGCGTCGGCGGCTCTTCGGGGACTCGGGTTGCCTCACTGGCGTAATCTTCCTTATCTGTGTTACTCCAGATAGCAGCTATCACTTTGGCAATATGTCCGATCGATCATTGATGGCTATCGCTACAAATTGTCCGTCAATTGACCCTTTCTGCACCTCGTCTGTCTGCGATACTATTTTGCTTTTCGCCCGCGGAGCAGCTCCAGATACGTGTCCTTCCTTCGCCGGCGGCCAGCCAGACACTGACTCCTCGCGGCGTCGTTCCCACGCTCCGCCAACTGACCACCCTTCGCCGCTCGTAACTGTTTTTTTTGGCTAGCGAGCGCTCTCTGCAACCGTTCTGCTGCAAGTTCTTGCTGATGTCTCGCCGTTTTTTTTTTTTTAATAGAAACGCGGTGCGTTTCATTACCCTCCTTTGTTTGGATTTTTCTCCGAAAATTCAATGACTTAATGGTCTATTCTTGTCCATTGCCTTCTCTTGTTGGGCAAGGTCTAAATTGTAAAATTATAGTGTCCCACCACTTCTCTGTTATCGTTGACTAGTTTAGCCACGTTCGGGTTTGTTATCTGTCTAATGATGTACGGCCCTCATATAATGGAAAAATTTTGCGTATAACCTTAGTTTAGGGTTAGACACTGGGGACACGCAACAATACTGTCTGCCCTCGTGAAACTCATGTCTTCTTTAACTTTGCCTCTGTCGTTACCCGCTTGCACTAAGTTCTGACGTATCTGTTCCGATGTCTTCGGTGGTCCTTCCTGGGTGACTTCTCTCTCCAGAGCGTATAGTATGCGAGGCGGATTCTTTGGAAATGAGCCTCATGGTGTCATGCCAATACTGTCATGAGGAATTTGATTCAGCCAGCGATTGATGTCCGGTATTAACTCATTCCACTTCCCATGATTCTCATTACAATATGTTCTAAATAGTCTGGATAATTCTTTCATTATCCGTTCTGACGGCTTTGATTGAGGGTGTCTCACAGTAGAATGAATCGGTATCGCCCCATGCCCTGTATGCCCTCTGTATCCGCCTTCACTGGTGAATTTGTTTACTGGATATACTTGGTGCAACCCGAGAAGACATCCATGATTACAAAAATGTATTTATTCCTGCCTGTCGTTCGAGGCAAAGATCCGTATGCATCCAACGCAGCTAACTGTTTTTTCTTTGGTATAATGTGATGCATCGGCCCGTCATATTTAGCGGTTGGGTATTTAGCTTCTGAGACACGTAATGCATGAGCTACTGTTCTCCTCTAATTTGCCTCCTCATTCCTTTACAATAGCATAAAGCTTGTATTGTTTGGAATGTCTTCTTGGCACTGAAATGTTAACGACGTGCACGAATTCAATTAATTCACTAGTGCAATTTCGTCGAACCCAAATCCTCCATGTGTCTGAATTCTTTGGTCTTGAACGTACTGCTTCTTTGTACACTTTCCAGCGGTGTTGATTTCTTCTGGCGCCGCTACGTCCATGTCGTCCTCGGCTGGGTTGTCCCTTTGCTTAAATCTCTCTTCACCTTTGTAGATTCTATCATCCCTTCTTTGTAATGTTACTGTCCTCCAATCAAATAATGGTGATCTTGATATGCCCAACCGATCACCATCACCTGAAATTCACCTGCATTGGCGTATCTGGCTTCCCTACCTGGCTCTTTGCGCTTAATAAGTCCGGCAAATGGTTATTAGTTCCTTTGGTACGTTCCTGGTATCGAATGATACTTTGCAATGCCATCAACGCATCGATGTAGCCGATCGTTTTGTAAGTGGCATCTACTCAAAAACGTTAATGCTTGATGGTCAGTACGTACTTTTGGAAATGTCGTCCTTTCAAATACGGCTTGGGGTTGATACGCTCCACACTATAGCGTTGGTTTTTCCGTCGCCGAAAATCGTAACTCGGGTCCCTTCAGGGTTCGGCTGATAATAGATACGATTTTCTCTCTTGGCCACGATAATTCTGGTAAAGCATCGCCTCAATCCCAAAGTCGCTGCTGTCGTTTGGATACATGCTTTGAAAATCGGGGTGGGCTATACAGCAGCCAGCATGTCTTTTACTCTATCAAATGCTCCTGCAGGTAAGGCCATCCCATTTCCATTTTTGACCCTTTTTTAGCAGTTGGTAGAACGGATACAACGTCCGCAAATTTTGGATAGAATCTCGAGTAACAATTGCATAAAGCAATGAACCTGCGCACTTGCTTATTCGTTCTCGGTGCGGTAAGCCTGATTTCTTCAGCGGTTTGGTTCATCGCTTATCCCTTCGCTGATATGACGTACCTGGGCGAATTCAATCTTCTTTGGTAATCACGTTGATTTCTTCAGATTTAACAATTCAGGTTATTCTCTTGTAGAATCTGGAGCAGTTCTTGCAAATCTTGGGAGTGTTGCTCGATGGATCTTGCCTGCAGGACAATATCATCCACGTAATGCTGTGACTCGGTTCCCATCTTTCCTGTAATATTTGATCTATGCACTGAATCAGTGCTGCTCCGCTATTCCGTAGCCCAAACGGTACCTAAGCAAAGACATAGCATATTCCCTCGGAATGAAAACCCTGCATATTTCTGGTCTTCTTCAGCAACCTGCATTTGCCAAGCCTTACTGAAATCTGTACTGAAAAGATCATATCACTCTAAATCTTTGTAATGCTTCTTCCACTGACAGGTGCATCCCTAAATGGGAGCGTCATCGCATTTAACTGCCGAGCATCTAAGCATAATCGCAATCCTCCGTCCTTCTTCTTTTACGATTACAATGGGATTCGTGTACGACGTCTTGCTTTCTTTGATAATGCCGTTGCTCACCATGGATGCCAGCAACTCTGCTACTTCTTGCTTCAATACTACCGGTATCGGGTAGTTTCGCTGCCTAAAGGAGTGTAATCTGTGTTGTATACGGAATTCAACTTGCAAGTGTTGATCGGTGCCCGATCTTCTGAAATACCCTTTGTTTTCTAACAGGTCTAACAGCCTAGTTTTCTGCTGGGCTTCCAATACTTCTATCTGGTCAACCTGTTGTTTCACCTTTCTTCTATCCTCCTCCGATAACACGCCCGGGTACATTTCTAATTCCTCTCCCATTCTATGTCCATCTCGGGATTCTCTGGCTTCTAGTTCTATTACCACTCCGTGGTGAAGATCAATAATGGCGCGTCGCTCGGATAAAAATCTGTCCCTATAATCATCGGATACAACAACCTCTCTTTACTAATACTAGAGCTACCACTTCGCAATTTGATCGCCAATTTCAGCATTAAAATATTTGTTTCGTGATAGGGCTTGACTTCTTCTGAGTGGTCTTAATACGTAATGCCCTATTCATGGGCAAGCACATTACTTGCTTTCCTTCCGCAATCAACTCATTATAAAATTCCTCTGATATAACTGCTGTAGTACATCCAGAAAACAACCAGTGCTTCCGTTACCAATTCCTTCGCATTCTACTTTGATCGTGGACATTTTCTCTCATGCGAACTTCCGAACTTTTTTCTCTGCCAATGGTTGTGATTCATAGGACACCGACTGAATCGTATTGATAGGACCACATTCAGCTCTTCTTCCCTTGTGTCCGTCATGGGTCGCCTGTCATCACGGACTTCATTCGTTTAAAGATGTTCCCGTCCTCCACTTGACCAGGCCGTGTTGATTGATTGGGCGCACTCTCGGTTCGCCTTCTCTTCTTCTCGACGGTTTGGGCTTTGTCCACCCCAATCCGGTCTTCTTTGTCATTCGGTTCCGATTCCCACCGGCTTTTCCTGTCTCGTGTCGCGTCCATTGGTTGCCTGGTTCTACCACCATTCCTTATCTATTGACTGGTTCCGTTCTTAACGCGTTCACGTTTCCTTCCTCTTATTCTTCGGGGCATTGCAAATGTTAGTCATATCCTCCTAAGGCGTTCATGCAAAGCTCTGGTATGGTTCGAACTTCAAATTATTTTGGATCGACACGGGAAACTGACGTCAATAACACATACTTCTTGATCATTCATTGGGGGACGTAGTGTCCATAATCTCCAACACGTTGCGCTTATTGGCTCCTGCGCAGAGTTCCCATCGATTGAGTATAATAGCCATTCATTAGATTTAACTTCACATTCATTTGAATCTCATCGTTCCATTACCGCCTATAGAACCGGTCTTTGAAATTCCTCTCAGCGTCTCCGAAATACATCAAATGTCGGCCCACGTCCGGGCGTTCCTCCAACATCAAATACAAAAACTGACCTTGCATCTTTCCGATGTGTTGATCACGGCTAGGTGTCGTTCCGCTGCCCGCATGAAGGCGCATGGGCTTTCGACCATTCCCAAAATCCCAATGATTTAAAGCGTAAAAGTTGGTATTCCGCCCGCAATGATCGGCATCGTCCGGTATTCTTTGATTAGCTCCATATCGGATTGCAGGGATGATACCTTTCTCGCACATTCGTATATTCCCTGTATTTCTTCTTTGGATTGATTGCTGTAGTATTTTGGTGTCTTCTTTCCTTTTTGCGCACCTCGTTCGTGATTTGATCCTGAAGTTCGCCCTTCTGTTTCCTCCGCCATCTGGATTTGATTCCGAATCTGGTTTGTACTTCCTTACTTCTGTGCGGCAATCTTCCCTGCTGTTGATGCAGGTCGGTTTCAACTTCCCGCCCAATTTGTCGATCTGGGATTCTATCTTCTGATCCCGCTCACAAATTTCATCGGGCAATAGATTGGCTTCAACTGACCTCGTTCCGCTATCTTCTTCATTTTTCGCCGGTTTCCTCGATTTGCTTGTTAAGAGGTCCTATTTGTTTTTTAATTTCTCCATTAACCTTCCGTTCTTGTTCCTGATTGCCTTCTTTGTTCTTCTGCCGATTTCTCAATCTGTTCTTCAATCGCCATAAGCCGCCTTTCCGATCTTTTTTTTGTTCCTCGATTACCTTCTTTTTGTTCTTTTTCTATCATCTTGATTTGTTGTCTGCCTTTCTATCCTGTTCTTCAATCGCCTTAAGCTGCTTCTGATCTTTTCTTGTTCCTCCGGGCTGCTTTATCAAGTCGGTCGTTAATCATTTTCATTATTAACATAAAATCCGATGATATCTTTGCTTGGTGCTCCTGACTTGGGTTCCCTGCTACCTGGTCCATCGGCGTTGATGTGACTTTTACTTCTTCATCAAAACAATCGCCCGACGTGTCATCTAATTTACTTCCAACTCGAGGATTCCTATTTCATCCAGAAACGTACTTCCGCCGATCTCCTTCATCCGAGCCCTACACGCCTCATCTTCATTCCGTTCCAAACATCGCCTTTTGAGCTCCATTTTGCTGTCGCAATCTAATTGTCTTCAGCTGCTTCGTATCGTCTACTCATTTTTCTCAATCGCTTTTACTGCTTCCGCGCTTGTAATGCCGGTTCTCAGCCTTCCGTCTACGCTCGCACATACCGCAATTGTTCCCTGATTTAATTAGTCTAATTTCGCAATTGTATTGAAACAATGACCTATCAGTGATTCTAGGCATTAGCTGAATACATATTCGTTTTAAATTTTGCATGAAACCATACAATTATAGTCTACTATACTGATCAACTAATTTTACCACAGTTACCACATATGCGACATACAATTATCCACTCTGCAAATAAATTTTAACATCACTCTATGCAATACAAATTCACTACACAAAAATACCCTTCATAAACACATCACATATCAAAATAAAAAAACAAATAACACTTCTGGAAAATTCCTGGAAAACATTAGCATACACAACTCCAATCCAAATCTCACAACAATAATCCACAGTCTCATTTCACACACCCTACAGCTTCCTCAATAATGACACAAAAAATATACTGTATGCAGTTTTCGAACATTACTCCCCAAAATTCCAAATAAATCAATATTAATTTCACTATTAATTTTACTTTCCATTCACTGCTAATAAACAATGCCCCCTCCACACCTGGGCTATACTCCTTTAGATGATTCTGACAATTATCTCTGTAAGATTCATGCCCATATGCTCAAAATAATTAGCATATACAATGTACACCAAAATGATATTGAATTTTCTTGTATCACTTAAACCTTCCTACAAATTTACTAATTTCTTTGCTTTATCCAATAGCTGAAAAAATTAACACTTAACTGTGGTATATGTTATCATGTACACAAATAATTATCTGAACAAACACAATAATTATAATACACTGTTTTCCCTTTACACATACATACATAGGTACTCTGCATACTGTTTTCTGGATTGACTGGGACTAATATATTGAACAAATAATATTTACATCTACAATTATCATTGCCTGTCAACATTTCATAATTGCTTTATATTTCCTCAACAGTATTTACCTTACATAAATGAAAATAATAAATTTCTACTACTTTTTCCTAGTAAACAACTGCACATGCACACTGTTTTATTTCAATATTTCCTGTTCAAATTGTTATGCTTTTAAATACTATACAAGTTTGTTAATTCAAGAGTCATTAGTTTTATTCTCTGTTAAATTAATCCTCTGAGTCACATTTCTTAAATAATGAGTCTCTGTTTGGCGCTAATCAGACAAAATGGGTAGGCCGGCTGTTCTCAGTAAATTGGTCAGGCGATATATTCTCTGAATGGGTCAATATTAATCAAACCCCACTGTCTCCGTGAACAAAATAAACTGGAACTATTTATTAATTCTACAAATCAACAATGATAAAATATCCATGGTGGTCTTCTTAATTCTTTCATATAACCCAGAATCATTGTTAGTCTCTCGATCTGCATCGATCAAAGAAACATTTACCGTTTACTTCTTCTCACAGCGTTGCGGTTCGTGACTCGGTTGTTTCGCACTGGCGTAATCTTTCCTCGATCTGTGTTACTCCAGATAGCAGCTTATCACTTTGGCAATATGTCCTGATCGACTATTGATGGCTATCAAGCACAAATTGTCCGTCACACCTTCTGCACTCGTTCGTTCGCGATAATTATTTTGCTTCTTTTGCTCGCGGAGCAGCTCCAGATACGTCCTCGCCGGCGGCCAGCCAGACACTGACTCCTGCATGTTCCCACGCCCGGGGCCAAACTGACCACCCTTCGCCGCTAGTAACCGTTTTCGTGGGCTAGCGAGCGCCCTCTGCAACCGTTCTGCCGTGTGTTCTTGCTTGATGTCTCGCTGTTTTTGGGTGGAAACGCGGTGCGCGTTTCAATATATATATATATATATATATATATATATATATATATATATATATATATATTGTGACGTTACGACTATACGAACCCGTAACGCCACCATAAGCCAATACGAGAAACCCAGAACGCAGAGAAATAGGGTAAGCGGCGGAGCGATTGTCCGAGAAGGCGACATCTACCCGCAGGTTTTTGCACTCCGATGTCCGGAAGCTGTGAGATACATTTCTTGAAAGGGCGCGAAGGAGATAAAATTCACCCTCCAGAAATTTCCAGGCGGAGTCATATAAATACCGCGACGCACTTCGAAGAGCTCTCTACAACTTCGACAGCGACGGTGACTCAACTAATTTTCGGCGATAGTCATTGGTTAGTGCAGGAGTATAATTTACTTGTTGAAGGGGGTTGATTTAAGAAACGCGGTAATAAGTGATAGAATTTAGAAGTGGAAGTGTAAGGTGGCAGTGGCGAACACTTACATTACGTGAGTGTTGGTTATGATTGTTTTGAACCTGAAATATTTACAATTCAGCAAATTCGCAGAAGGACTCTAAACGAAATCCAGCATTTAATTTGTACGCCATCACGCACGTCAAAGCGGTATGTCGGCTGAGTGCTAGACGTATTCAATTCAAGTACGTTAGTTATTTAAAGCTGGAAGCACGAACAACGGGTACGCGGCAGGCGGCAGAAGGACGACTCCAGTGAAGACTCAAGCGTAGGCGAGAAGGACTTGGACCAAATACGTGGATGGTACGAGCCAGAGATCGAGAGAAAGGTCTGGAATTTGGACGTGTGGCGGCATTCTGAGATCGAGGGAAAGAAGTGGTGTAACCGCGGGACATCGAACCAGTCAAGGACGCGCGAGGGCTCCGAGCGACCGGAACACCCTGTTGCAAACTGATGGCGCGGGAAGGAGATACGAGGTAAAGAACTGGCAACTTCTATGCGGCACCTATTGGGAAGCCGTGTAGCTTTTAAATACCAGGCGAAGTTACGTCCTAACAGGTGAAAGTTCCAAATAATTACTTGGAGAAATATTTCGAACGTATGAGTGCAGTTTAGATTTCATTCGCTGTACGCACTAGTAAATTCGTTTGAATGCTATACTCACAACTTTTTCTAAAGTAAATTATAATTTTCAAGTGGAATGTAAATGTAATCTTATTTGAAAGTCATGTTTCCATTGTATGATGTCAGGATTACTAGTTGCTATTCAGGCGTTCGATTTAAGTAACGTGTGTGTCACGTTTATTCTTGTTTTGGAGTTTACAGCATTGTAATAAATGCGCAGCTTAAGGCTGACCTCTGTGAAGTCTGTGATAGAATAATTGTAGAGAATCACTTAAAGGGCCGTGTACGGGAAAACTTAAGATTAACAAAAGTTAAATGAGGTACACGAAATAATTAAGAAAGAGGCAGGCTGCAAACGTTTTGTAATAGTACTGGCTGATTTGTCCAGCGTCGAGGCGGGACGCCTATACATTTTTTTGGTGGTTGTCTTTTCTTTTTCGTTTTGCAGTGACCATCACGCAAAGTGCATACTTATTGAATATTGTGCCACGTGTAATTGTTTTACTGAATATATGTCATTTTAACAAATTTATCACTGGCAATATATTCAGACCTTCATACCCGAAAGATCCTAAGCTCCTGAGAATTAACACAGCCACGAGCATTCATTGCTCATTTGATCGCCACCGGCCAGAAGGCAGTAGGCTGGCGGTTATAATATATATATTGAGACGAAACCAGTTCAATATTCTGCAGCAAATTCTATTTGCAAGGGACAGGTGTTCTTTTTCGTGAATGTGGGCTCGTTAGTTAATCACTTTCTGTTCCGTGAATAAAATAAACATAATATTTATTATTCGTACACAAATCACCATTATCATAAAAGATCGTAGTGGTCTTTATCCTTTCTTTACCTCACCAGAATAACTGTTAGTTCTTTTCTGATCTTTACATCGATCGAGGAAATATTTACTGCTGATACTCCTGCTCGAGCGTCGGCGGCTTCTGGAGACTTTCGGGTTGTCTCGTACTTCTGCTGTGTTGCTTCATGCTCGCTCCACTGGGGGCCAGTCGATGCGATGCGTTGCGTTTCCGAAACACTTCTCCAGCGTATCTTCCCACGGTGCCTCTGCGCCTCCCCCGCTGAACTCTTCCAGTTCACTCAGATCTACTTGATGTCACCTTCCGCGAGCTGACAAACGCCACTAATTATTCAAGGTACAGTTTGCTAGCACGTGTCTCACCATTTCACTAGGCTACTAGTCTCGTGGCGTACCCTCTGCACACAAGTTCTCCTTTGATCAGTATCTACCTCGGATATTAGCTGTTACTTCTGGCACTACGTCCGAGCTACTAATGATGGTTATATTCAGCAATAACCTGTCCGCCAATCACTTTTGCAAAGGTCATCTGTTCGCGACACTATTCTACCTTGTTCGAACGTGCGGAGCAGCCCCAGGTACTTCCTTCCTTCCTTCCAGGCGACCGGCCGTACACTGAAGCCTCGCGGCGTCTTTCCTCACGCCTTCGGCCAACTGACAAAACTTCGCCGCCCGTAACTGCTCTTCAGATAGCGGGCGCCTCTGGCAACCGTTTTGCCGCGTGCTTACTTGCTGTATCACTGTTTCTACAGGCAGAAACGCGGCAGGCGTTTCATTATAAGTATATATAGGTATATATATATATATATATATATATATATATATATATATATATGTGTGTGTGTGTGTGTGTGTGTGTCTGTGTGTGTGCTTTTGTACATTACATATTTGTATATTATATGTTCTTTGTTCAATAAATTTATGTAATTTTCTTTTAAATCTCCTCCTCATTTCCAAATATTACGACAGCGTTCCAAAACAGTGCCCGAGTGAAAAGTGATTTTTTCTCTTAGGGCTGTTTGCAGCCGACGTTCCAATGGGGACGAAATTGACTACACTATACATGTTATTCACTTTGTACATTTGATATAGTATTCTAAGATGGAATATAGCAGTACTTTTTGTGTCTTCCTCGATCCTGCGGCACTATGACGCATGATTGCGACCAAGTGCGACATGCAGTGCTGCAGATCATGCGACTCTAGGGGCACGACGGTGAAAGACGCGAAAAACAGTGCCATATTCCATCTTGAAGATACCATCCTCATTGCCTCGTACCTCGATGCCTCGTTAGAATGTGCTCTCGATGCCTCGTTAGAAAAACCCAAGTATAGACACACATACACTTGCGGGCTTCTGGGAGCAACGGAACGCGAGTCCCTTCGCACAACACATACATGAGAAAGAAAGGACAATCAGGCCCAAGGCGAGACTCGAACGCCCGACTTTTCGAGTCGAAACTCGGCTATCCAGTTTAGCGAAAAAGTGAATTAAAAAAATATTTTTAAAACCTTTTCTCCCTAGATTCTTTTTTTCATGTTTTTTAAGAGGGAATATCATCTTAATACAATTCAAATCTTTCTACAAGTATTTTGCATTGAATTTGAGCAATAATGGTTTATTTCCTTGTGAATTTTATACTGCATATTTATTGTATATTTTCAACATTTATTGCGCATATTGTATGGCGAAATTTAAATATTTTTATTCCATAGAAATCCGGGCTTTTCTTATAACATTGTGAACCATACATACGTTATCGTTTCTTGTAATTTTTGTATCCAACCTAAAACTGCATTTTGTACTCAGAATTAAAAAAACGTTATGCTACAAAAATGAAATCACGTGTTTCCGAAATAATTATATCACTCATGAGCAAGTGGATACCTTTTCACGCGTTTTCTACTATGCCCTGGCATATGATATAGGAAGAAACGAAACACACAAAATTTAATAATCTGCATAGACCTACAGTACTTTAATACGTTTGATAAAAACGATCAAAACCGTGCGATGTGTCATATAGGACGAGCACTGAACTACGATATGGCAGCGGAGGAGCCAGGTGGTAATCGTGGGACTCACCAAGTACCCAGTGGCAGGGATGAGCGGTCGGCCGTCGATCACGTGGCCGTCCATGATCTCGTTGTCATCTTCTCGTGGGTTGAGCGTGACGAGACGCTCCGAGGTCTCCGACTTCTCCTGTAGACGGAAAGTGGTGACGAACCAGTCGTCCTCGTGGGACCAGCGCACCAGCGGGGAGATCATGGGCGTGCCTCGGGGCACGGGCCACTGCGGAGGCGGGTACAGCGCCGCAGGACGCGGCTGCAGCCCCGCGTTGTACAGCCTGTAGGCGCGAGATAGAAACAGAGTTCAACCATCAATTTCCACAGAACACGCTGGCACAAAAGCAGACGACCTCCTCCCATTTAGATGTAGATGAGTAGATATGAAGAGCGAATTTAAACTAAGCATGAAGAAAACCTTTTCTGTAAATGAAATATCAACAGATTCAAATTGTTCCAATTACATTGCCTGTTGGAACAAGCTTTCCTTAAACACAATTTTATTGCGTTATTATCAGCAATTACATAATTGCATCCATTCGCATAAGATAGCCATGAGCCTGGTACGCCTCGTTTAATTATACTCCATGTGTTACATGGTCGTCTAAAACTGTGCACGTAACAACAGCCGGATGCTCCTGCTATTTGAAATGCATCCGCTAGCCTCGATTATCGCAGGTGCGGTCTTAATCTTTCTAGAATTTTTCGTACGTGTAACTGCCTCCAATGATTTTGTGACGTGCCGCCCTCGGAGCTGACTGGATTCAGCATATTCCTAAGGACTAAATAACTTGAAGTACTGTGGGTGATTAAATAAAGCTAGCGGTAAAGGAGGAGCGTAATGAAGAAGTCATTTAAAGTTAACACCCATTTTTTACTAATTAGCAGAGGTAGGGGGAGGAATATCTAATCCCAGGACTCAAGGAGCCTTGTACTGTGAAGTACTCACCGTCCGATGGTTGAGAAGGAAGGAGCGAGTCGGGGCGTTCTGCTGAGCCAGCGGCACGCCGAGCACTTCGCCGGCAGCGCGCGCTTGAGAATGGCCTGCAGCAGGCCGTGCGGCGCGATCTCGATGGCGACTGCGTTCTCCGGCACGCGGGTGAGCAGGGGCTCGAACAGCACCGGCCGGAGAAGGTTGTTGGTCTGGTACTGGGCCGAGCACAGCTGCGCCTCGGGCAGCCCCCACGCGGCCTCGCCCACCGACGAGCTGAGCCAGCGCGCGCTGCGCGGACGCGGCTCCGGGATCACCTGCCGGCCGAACGCCAACATCCACCAGTGTCACAAGGCCTCGCTCTTTGTGCACGCACCTCCAGGCCTAGGCCTACCTCCTTGAGGGAGCGCAGGAGCAGCTCGCCGGCGGGCGCGATGTAGCGGCTATGGTAGGCGATGCCGCCGCACGCCACCTCCTTGGCGAACACGCCGCGCGCCTTGAGGCTCTCCACGAAGGCGCGCAGCGACGCGGCGGGGCCCGAGATGGTGGCGGAGTCGGGCCCGTTGTGGCACGCCACGTCCACGTCGGGCGGGCACAGCGGCGCCACCTCCGCCGCGCTCAGCCCCACGGCCGCCATGGCGCCCGGCACGAGCTGGGCCTCGAGCGACGCGCGGCCGCGCGAGTACGCCGCCAGCACCGTCTGCTCGGCGGTGAGGCAGCCGTCGGCGTAGGCGCAGCCCAGCTCGCCCACCGAGTGGCCGATGATGACGTCGGGCTCGATGCCCACCGCGCGCAGCACGTCCACCAGCCCCACCTGCACCGTGGCGATGCCCACGAAGCAGTGCACGATGTTGTTGAGCACGGCGGGGTCGTCGGACGTGAGCACGGTGACGATGTCGACGCCGCGCGGCGCCAGCACGGCGTGGCAGCGCTGCACGGCGGCGGCGAAGAGCGGCAGGCGCATGAGCGCGGCGCCCATGGCGGGCCACTGGCTGCCCATGCCGGCGAACACGAACCACACGGGCCGGCGCTCGCCCGACCAGTGCTGCACGTCGCGACCGGTGGCCGGTGCCGAAGCGTCCCCTGCCACCACGAAGCCGCGGTAGATGTGGCCCGGCGTGTTGACTTCGTGCAGGGCGTGCATGAGCTGCACCAGCCCCTGGTGCGGCGGCGTGTGGCGCGTCACCTCGTCCAGCAGCACGTCCACGGCCTCGCGCGTGCGCCCAGACGCCAGCACCAGCCGCGGCAGCCCTTGGTCGTGGGCGAGGGGGGGTTTGTGGGCGAAGGAGGGCGAGCGGAGCAGCACGTGGGCGTTGGCGCCGCCGAAGCCGAACGAGTTGACCGCCACCACCCCTCCCTGCCAGGGCGTCGGCTCCGTCACCACCTGCGCACACAGCGTCTCCTTTCATAGGTTGAATATTCTGCTACTTATATCTTTAATTTTTGATCTTTATCTTAAAATTTTGCATATACAATAAAGTTTGTATTTTATTATTGCTTCTTAGCTGCCAATTGTACCTATTAATTTGTACCTATGCCTAATGATCGTTACACATTTGATTTTTAAAACTTATGCGAAAAAAAAACTTCTTGTCTAAAACATGATTTTAGAACTTTTATCAAGAAAAGTATAATATTCTCATACTACTAAATTTGCTCACACATCAGAAATCTTCACTATTTCCAGAATACGCATCTACTCAAAACGATAGAATGAGTGAGCAAATGACGGCCAAGAAACGTTCCTCTATTTGAGGTGTTAAACTTTAAAATCGAAAGAGGACGCGATAACACATCATCGCCAACGGTTATTCCTTTAACGAAAAAATCACGAAATTGGTTTGAGTAGAATGCTCAAGCTTTTTTTTAAACAAAAATTCTAAGACTTTTATATATATAAATTGAAAACATGGAAGTCATTGATTAATATTTAATTTTGTCCCAATTTTAAATTTGACTGAATACGTAGATGGTGTAAATTGAGTAATGTGCGTTTTTTAACTCCATATATGTATCTTAATTATGCTCACCTTAAGTCGTCCTTCCTTAAGCCCTGCAATTTCTGATGGTCGCTACTTAATATGGAGATGACTCCACTCTCCATTGCCAAGATTACTTGGCGACGGAGACCAGTCCTGAACAGGTTCTGTAATCAGATTGCTCTTGACTGAACCAACGAGAAGGGGTTCCTTGCGACCTGGTTCCAGCGAGTAGATCTTGTCCACAGCTGCCAACTCTTCAGGATCTCCAACCTGCAGGACAGAAGGAATGAAACACAGTAAATGAAAAGAAAATGGTTTCAATGCGGTTTCTTCATTTCAAACAAACAATCTTCTTACCTTCAAATAATCAGAGCAATACATTAATTGATGTTAAAATAACAAAATTTGTAGGGTTCTCTATTAATTAAACTCTCAAATGAACATCCATTTAGATAAATTGGAATACAAAAATTCAGTTCACAGTACTATTCCAGATTTTTTTTTTAAATTCTACGCTTATATTTTTGGCCTTATATTCGTATTTCCTGTGAATATTATCTCTCCAGAGATATGGCATTTTCTATGAAATACATCTTATAGCTCCTATGGGACGTTTAGATGACAAAAAGAATTGTACGAATAATAACCAAATCCTTCCCATGAGATTCGTGTATGCCTCTCTTTATTAATCTAGGAATTTGACCATTACCTCCTCTTCATTTACGAATCAGTGGTTTTTGTCTAAAATGACTTACTTAAAGAGTGGAATATATTTTCACGAAAGATCGAAACCCATAAGTATAACACACGAGAGTACTCATATTCATCAGGTGACAGTATCAACAGCTCATTACAAACAAATCACAAAAAATACATATAGTTATGTTACAACACTTTCGCAGTTGACATTAAACGATTAATTTCGATAAAAAAATTTTAATGCCGAGGAAAATCGTTTGCGGTGCATAACTGTTTCTATACAATTAGCGGCTAAACTGAACATCAAGAGGAAAATATCATTAATTTTAAGAGCGATAATTAATGTACTATTTACCATTGGATTGTATGATTCTAAACAACAAGTATTGTTCATCTGTTGGGTCAATGACCTCATCTCAATTAGGGCTTTTGCCCAGTTTCCTGTTCTATGAGCAATTGCTGAGACGGTCACTTGTTTTGCTTGGACATAAATGGGCTACTTCATTATCTATTCACGTCTTGAAGAATTCAGTGGGAAATATAGTTATTCAAATCATCTTCCTCCATATTGTCATGGCAGAAAGTATTATTCCTGACGAAGGATTATGATGAGAGTTAATAGCCCAAATTTATAGTTTATTTACTATTGAAAATATATTTTATTTTATCGGAGCGAATATTTTGTTAACAATCTTAGCAAAACCCGCTCATTTTCTTTCTGAATAAAAAATTCAAGTAGTATAATATGGTTTAGGGTAGTGATGACAGAATTATGAAAACGTGCACGCAATTCACTATTTCCCGTAGCACGTCACACAGATTTTAACTGTTTTGACGTAATAAATATACAAAAGTCATACTTTACCTTCGTGTCCGATTGTTAATTTCCTGGATGGCTTTTCGTTTATTTAGGCATCTCTCATAATGGTTTCATTTTAAGAGTTGATGCTCAACATTCGCACTTTAATATAAACGTTATGTTTATATCTCATTAATTCGTACAATAATAAATGAAATCACTCCGAAAACACTGTATCATACGAATGAAATAATAGATACAAGAAATTCTGACAATTATTTTTAAATTACATGGCTGGAAAGGTAATCACAATGAGCCGCAAGAGCGATATTTTTAAAAACGTGTGTTGCTGTTCATAAACTTAATATTCTTCACACATTAAGCCAAATAAATGAGAAAATTGGATCTGAACTGAGGAGGATTTGTGCACACTGACCCTGGTGCCGGTGGCGTGTGCTTCGACGTAGGCCAGGCTGCCAGGGTCCACGCCGGCATTTCTGCACGTGTCGCGCATCAGCTCTGCTTGCGCCTGCCCCGAGGGGTACGTGATGCCCTGCTCCTTGTAGCCGTCGCAGTTGACCTCCGCGTTCACCACAGTGGCGTACACGCGGCGCGCGTCCTTGGCGCGCTGCAGGAACACTGCGGCGATCGCCTCCGCACGCACGTACCCGTTCCCTGCGCACAGGCCAGAGCGTTGGGGTAGGCAAATTAGGAGACTGCCACCACAGTGGACTTGAAGATCGTAATGAAACTTGTTTTGTCAAAATAAATCAGCATTCTTTTTTATATAATAAAAAAGCTTTAGTAAAAAGTATCCGCTATTATGCCCGACAATAATGACATCTTTCGGTGAAAATCCATCCAAATCTATATGGCTGTTCCCACGACAAGCTAGATCCGAGACAGACGGACAAAATTCGGAAGCCTTGGCAAAGACAAACACGCGGACTTCCGGTGCCCTTGACCTTCACCCTTTGTTTTACATTCACTTTAAATGCTAGTATTATGACTGTCATGCTGAACGTAAGGCTGCACGATTTATTGTACATATCCGTACATATTTTATCTTAATTTTGTATGTTCTATTGTTGTTTATAATGGTATGTCTTAATGTTAGTTTATATCCAGTGCTGTGTTTCGTTATAATAATGTTTTAATTAGTATTGATTATATGTTAACTTGTTTGTAACTTTTTTATTTTGTTTCTTTTTTAATAGTTTTTAATAGTTTTTTTTTTGTTTTGTAGCCTGAAAATGGGGTAAAACGTAAGCCTCGAAATGTCGCTATCAAATAATTAATAAACTTTTTGGAAAGATTTTTAAATTATATATATATGATTGTGTGTGTGTGTGTGTGTGTGTGAACCTTGCGCATATAGCCATAAATAAAAGTATTAGTTTATAATAACGCGATCGAAAGGCAACCGTCATTAACGTCTTCTGGTATCAGTTACGGCGTTACAACAATGGGTTGCAATATGCAACAATGACTTAATTCGCATGGGATACACATTTTGCCAAATAGCATTGTTGATACCGCTAAGAAAAGACGAAAATAGAGAGAAAAAATAATAATTAAATATAATATTTTATATGCATCAAAGTACTCGGTTTTACACGCATTATTTTATTCCCAAATCTTACTAAGCAAAGCGAAATCAACAATCCGTTTTCACATTTAACTCAATAAAAAGATGCAATTTAAAATAGGTTGCAAATAATTTCTAAAAGATGAATTTTGAAACGTACATCAACAGTTCGCATGTAAGAAAAGAAAAAGAAATATGAAATAATACACAAATTCCAACTTACGTAGTCTCCAACAGCCTGTTATCACAATTCATTTTATTGCCCATGAATCGCAGTAAATTCGAAAACGGGATAGTTAAGACTACGTTTGTAGCCGAAATACACAAAATATACCAATGTTTATAAAAAAAATTGAATATGACCTTATTTGAAGATTCTTTTAAAAAAAATCCCCATAATTGTAGTTGTAGGACACGCTAAAAAATTTTTGAATTTTTTTCAATCTTCGAAAAATCAGAGTATTCAACCAACTTGAAATCTTTGCTTAATGTAGGTCTTTTAACCACAAGAAGACAAACATTTGTCAGTCTCTGTCCCAAACATGAATTTCAAACAACCGTCGCACATTCGGGCGCCGCGTATGTTCTGAGCACATTCCTCGAATGTATTGTACAGTCAACACTAGGTACAGTCATACACGACGAAGGACTGAGGAGATTGACACTAGTTCCTTATTCTGTTGCGGACACATTCGTAAACATGTAGTACATTTTCAACAGCGAGAACATTTCCACAGTGCGGTATAAACACTTGAAAAGGTCTCACCATCGTCATCCATCGGGCGGCACATGCCCTGCTTGGACAGCACGCCCAGGCGCGTGAACTGCAGGGACACGTAAGGTTCCAGCGCGAGGTTGGTGCCTCCCACCACGGCGCACTCGACCTGCCCAGACCGAATGGCGTCGTACGCCTCCTTCAGGGCGAACATGGAGGAGCTGCAAGCCGTGTCCATGGAGAAGCTAGGCCCTGCAAGGAGAACATCACGACACTTTCAACTAGCAATGCCATTAAATAATATTTATTCTTAAATTCTTTTTACATAGATAACGTATCGCCTAGCTTACAAACTAGATACTTACAAACTAATCTATCTCTACTTTGTCTTACATCCTGACTTAATTTAAGAACGAACATTATTTACAGTGAGCTGTACATGCACATGTAACACAAAAACATACGCTTATAAACATTATTTAAATCGCGTCTGCACAAGTCATCTACAGACCATCCTCTCTCATTGATCACAGGGGTATTGTCTTTATGTTTAGGCCTGCCTGTACTGGCTGGGATGAGGTCATCTGGGCAGTGTATGAAACAGTAGGCAGCGCTCCCGTTATAGCTCGGCGACAATGCGCCCACGTAGCACGCGCATCTTTCACAGTTGTAAATTTACTTGGAGTAGCGCTGCACTTGACTCACAATTACTCCGCCCAGAGCTCCTACCACGATGGGAAGGAAGCCGACGTCCCGAAAGTTCTGGCCGCTAAGAAGGGGCGAATATGTTCAGATTTCGCCGCCTTCATCATAGCGTTCACCGAGGCGCCCCTGGTATGCTACGCAGACCGAGGCGTCGACGACGATCGCTTGATGGTCCTTAACCAGCACCGGGTCCGGACGGTTCCACCCTCCGATGACTTGGTCTTCGAGAAGCACCGTCCACCCACTTGTGACTGCGGCTGCTTTAACGTGTTCAGTATTCTATTGTATGCAGCCGCCAGATCGCGGAGGAGCGCACCTGAGATGACGTGGGCGATCGTTTCGAGGCGGGGTAGTTCATGTTGTTAGCATTCTAGTACCTGCGGCGGCAGAGCGCTGATCCCTGGGCCGCTGGGGTTGGTGATTAAGCAGCCGGGAAGAATTGAGGCGTACTGAATAGATAAGATAAATTTATTTAAACTGCAATTGGGTGTAACCCGGTGGCAGTTAATTACATAAGTAAGATATTAATTTTCATGCAAATAACATAATAATAATGCTAAAATAATAATAATAATAATAATAGTAATAATAATAACAGTAAAATAATAATAATAACAGTAATAATAATAGTAATAATAATAATAACAGTAATAATAATAATAATAATAATAATAATAATAATAATAATAATAATAATAATAATAATAATAATATAAAAACTGGTGAATCTTAAAAACAAACATTAAATTACCTAAAAGATAAAAGAAACGTCAATCTAATACAGCACTGAGTGCTTAAACAATGAAGACCGCACTGCACTTGCCTACACTTCACTTCATTTCACTTCACTATTACACTAAAAAAACACCTTCATTATTTCTCTGCTCTACACTGCACAACACTTCACTTCACTTCACTTCATTGTATAACTTAATATTCTTAGTTAACTACCTCAACTTAGAAATGCCCTAAATTAATTTCCTAAACTGTTGAACGCTTCGAGGAAAGGGTTCAAAGGTTTTTGCAGGCAATCTATTCCAATCCTTTATCGTTCGATTTGTGAAAGAGAATTTCCCGACATCCGTTCTCTGCGGTCTTAAATTTATTTTGTGCCTGTGATCCCCTCTACTGATGTACGTAGGAATATTTAGCCGCCGTTTAATTTCTTTCCAAGCTGGATGACCGCTATAAGTTTTATACAAAGCGCAAAGTCTTGCCAATGTTCGCCTGTTTTCGAGTGAATCCCACCCTGCCGTTTTCTTGTCCCTGAAAGTAAATTTAGCTGCTCTACGCTGAATCCTTTCCAAATTCTTACACTGCATAATTTTGTGCGGATCCCAACAAATTGCTCCATATTCCATTATCGGACGAACAAGCGATAAATAAGCAATTTCTTCGCGTTTACTGTAATTTCTTTTTTAAGATACGCATTACAAAATGAAGAGATCTCCACGCTTTCCCTACAACAAAATCTACGTGATTTTTCCAGCTTAATTTACTATCGAAATGGATACCTAGGTACTTACACGAAGAAACTCTCGGAATAATGTCGTTACTTAAACGGTAATTTGTTACGCTGTGATCAGGATCACAAAAGTGATAGATTTGCTTAGAACTATTTATGGTCATCATACCATTATTTTCCGCCCAGTACATAATGCATCAAGATCCCGTTGCGTATTTTCATCGTCTTTCGAATTTATAATGCGATATATTATAACTGTCTGCAAATAGCCGAACATTTGAAATTAATTGCGCTGGTAAATCATTAATGAACGTTAGAAATAGAAGAGGTCCAATGACACTCCCTTGCGGTGGGCCTTGACGTAACGCTTGCAGGAAGATAACTCGCTCAATTCGACTTACAGTTTCCTGTCACGCAGAAACTCGCTAATCCACGCCACCACCCCTGGGATCGATGCCTGAATTTATAATTTCTGAACAAGTCGGTCGCGGAACAACATCGAACGCTTTGCAATCTATAACCACTGCGTCTACTCTCCCGCCCGCGTCAATTTCATCTGCCAGGTCCTGAAATAAAGGTTACCTGACTTCGTGCATGAATAATTAGTCCTAAATCCGTGTTGGCCATGATAGAGCCTAGCCTTGACTTCCCCACTCTTGCTTAATGTAATGGATGGCGTTAATGGATGAATTTGTAAATCGACGGCCTTATATTCACTCCCGACCGCAAGAAGAATGTTGATTCTTTACCAACTCTTAAGTGCTGCCATGAAGATACCTTTGCCAGTGCAAGTAACTCCCGCCACAACTTAACGTATGATTCCTGGAATAGGCGGCGTAGATTTTGGACGAGCAGGTGACGGCTGCGGGCGTTAATGCGACTGCCTGTGGCTTCCACAACGTCTTGCTCCTCCACAAGTTGAGCTTGTTTGGCGCGTGGGCAGAGGAGGTGTGGGGTGGTAGCGCCGAGTGAACGTGGCGAGCGCCTCAACGCCGCTCTTATCTTCCAAATGCAACACTACCTGAAGACCTTGGGATCCTGCCTACTGTCGCCCGCTGCAGGTGGTCACGTGCTTGGAATGCGAGTACTCGTGACGCTCTGGTGGAGAGCGAGGGCAGCCGGCTGCCGCTACCCGCGCCTCGTCCGCATCCACGCAGCTGGCGTGAGGGGCAACCTTGAAGTACGCGTGATGTGCCTGATGGAACCCAGGACTGCGCTAGCGATGCCGCCAGCTGCAAATGGCGGGGTTGCCGTCGGCTGCCTGCCGCTCTTGGCGGGTTTCGTGCCGCCGTGCATTGTGGATAGTGAGTGCCAGGTGCTCGCTGAGGATTTCCAGATTGCTGCATGTTGTAGCGGGCCAGGGGTGCCATTGATCACGGCGGGAGGCAGGCGGAGTAGCGGAGGGGCGCCTCTCTGTGCGATTACAGGCGTTGACTGCCACGGGGCGGTACTGCTGGCCAGAAGGGGCAGGGGCCGTTGGCGGGGAGTTTCGTCGAGGGGGTTAATGCGCTGTTATTGAGAACTTGTCACAGGGTATCGTATCTCTGCTCTCGGTCGGAAAATGTTCTCAAGTGTTAGGTCGAACTGAGCCTGATATAAGGGCTAAGCGAGGGCGTCTTCTTCCTCAGCGCCATCAAACCCCATTCCTCCCAACCCTTCCCAATCAGCTCCTGGATCTGCCACTTCATCACCACCTCCTTTGCTACATCAACACTATTCCGGCGCCTCCGGCGACGTGAGGCGAGTACAGGCGCCTCTCTCGGAAGCTCTATGACGGGGATGCCGAGATCTTCATCTGTTTCCAGGCGGGCGCCACCGCACCAGAAGGCGTCTTGTCGCTTGCCGGGCCCGTGTGAACGAGGATGCGGGGCAGTGCGTGAGTTTGTGACTCCATTTAAGTAGCTGTAAATATCACCTGTGCCGTCGCACACTCGTTGGCAGTGTGAGGCCTCCTCAACCAGGTCAGCCATCGCACGCTCCCGTACCACCAGGTCGCGACTGGTCAGTACCTTATATGCGATATCCACTGCCCAGATGTCTGCTTCCCTTGTCGCTTTCAGCAGTCCGACACCGCCCTCGTCCCTGGCGGCGTACAGGAAAGCCGTCGAGGCGCCGACGGGGAGGGACAGAAACTGCCGGGCTCTTGCACGAACAGCAAGATCTTACGGACCGAGCATACTTTTGGTGCAGCGGCCCATGCGAAGAGGAAACACCGTGGCGAGTTGCACAAACTGGCACAGTGCATCAAGCTTCTGGTGCTCAAGCAGGCGTGAAGAGGCTATGTTGTCTAAGATGCGGACCTGCTCCTGAAGCCCGGACCAGTTTTCCACCAAAGTGAATCCAATGGGACGTCCTAAATAACGTGCGCTCTCCCCGGCCACCATGGTGGGAATTAAGGCAACTCCTGTACCTGAAACGTCAACTCCTGTACCTGTCGACGTACAGAGCTCCGCTCAGTAATAAGAAGTGGTGCAAGAACAGCACGTACGTTTGGGCGATAAACCTTTCTTTTGTTTCACCATCGTAAACATATCGTAACACAATAGAGAATTGAGCAGTATTGGAAACATCTCTTGTTTTATCGATCGACACAGAGACTAAATTAGCATTTGCTATTGCAGATTTAATTTCTTGTAACAGCGAATGAGATATGGAGTTCTCAGGAGCGAACCATATTCTGCTGTGTAGTGCAGTAGTTCCCCACAATTGCCACGATTAAATGAGAATCTAGATTCATGTCCCCAGAATGCTAATTTCTATTTACCTAGGAAATATACGAGATTGAGAACTTTTTGAGAAGTTTTGATTTTGGTGCACTTCTATTGTGAAAAGATATTTGCTTGAAGCTCTGATGTCCAACTGATATACTTCATGTGCAGATTTTGCTTTTGTAAAACATTCCTCATTCTTTATCCCCATTTTGTCCATGATGTGTTCAGTTCTTGACCAAAGAGCAAACACGAAAAATTAACAAGGAGTTTAGTTTTTCACTGCCAAGTAGCTACTTATATTTTTCCGTAGGAAGAGTAAGTGAAATGTATCGTGATTCTTTTTTTTTTTTTTTTTTTTTTTGTTATCTGCAGTAATTGTGCTAAGTCTCGTGGCATACCATTTTCAATTCCCAATTCTTCTCGTGGAACTTCTTCGTTGAAAATGCTCTTCTCAAAATATTATCAATTATACACTCACTAGAAAACATACTATACTTCAATTATTCCTGAATACCTATTAGATTACACAAAGCATGTGTTACTACACTTCGTAGGTACAACAAATGCCCTCAAAATTACGAGAGAACCCGACAACACGTCACAAATTCAAATTGGTTTTGAAATAACAAATTAATAGTTAATGAAGGAAAAACTGTATCAATTAAATTTTGTTTCTCAAATCGGCAATCGTATGCTCCATGAAAATGAACAATATGCAATTAGCTCATGTTAAAGGAAAAAAAATCTTTGTCTTTCAATTCAGTTAATTCTCAAATGGAATGTACATATAACAGAACTAAACATTAAATTAAGTTCATTATGTTACGCAATCAGAATTCTTTCAAATTCTATCCGCCTTCATGCAGCTCGTTGCGTGTATTTTGCAAATGCAGATTCCAGCCTGAGATATGGCATAATATTCTGGGGAAGCTCATCGTTTAGTGCCCCGACATTCAGATTGCAAAAGAAAGTTATCCGAATAATGAAAAAATGCCATCCACGTAATCCCCTGCAACCTTTTTTCATTGAGCTTGGAATCTTACCAATGCCTTGCCTATCTATTTACTAATCTGTAGTATTTGTAAAAACTGACTTAACGGTGAGAACATACGTTTAATACTGATATTTATAATTACAACAATGATTTCATGTAGAATCATGTTTGTCAAGTGTCAGTATTAACAGCTCACTACAAGAAATCCACATACAATACATGTACGTTACTTTACAACGCATTGCCAGATGAAATTTGACAATTAAAATCGGTATATAAATTTAAGTTCAAAGTAAATTTTTTTCTGCTGCAGATATGTTTCTATACAATTAGAGACTATACTGATCGTCAAAAAGAAACATGATGTTTACTTTCACAAAACAATAATATATAGTATAATAACAAAATATATAGTATAATGAATTAGTTTACATTTGTATGGTATAATTTTTAAGAAAGACTTAGTATGCCTGTAACAAGTAATGTACTTCAGCTTCCGAGTCAATGACCCCGATCTCGATCGGCTTTTTGTTCAGTTTCCCTCATCATACAGCAAATGCTGAGATGGCACCTTGATTTCCTTCTTGATGAAAAAGTAGCTTCTCTATGCGCGTTTTGTTGAGCTCTCCTTTAACTTGTAGTGGTAGTAGAGCTTACGGTGAGTTTCTATATTGTTCGCAGGACAGAGAAATCATATCTGTAGTTCGTTTACCGTAACAAATATATTTTCTATATCTCGGGAACGGAAATGTCTACTTTTTGAAACGTTAATCTCGCGTTTTGGAAAAATTCGTGACATTTTATCTTTCAAAATTGTATTATTATCATCTTTTAACTATTAATTGTTAACAAACTATTGGAAAGGATTCTAAATCAAGAAAGCGTGCGCTGATGATTTTCCCCAGACGTCAAGATTACAGTTTTTAATAATTTTTGTCTAAATAAATATTTAAACTCCATGAAAGGGCCAAATAAATTCCACCAAAAGAGTTCAGAAAGTAGCAGCAAAATTTGTTCAAAAGGGAAATTCGTTAGGAAATATTTCCAACAAAGTATCGTAATAGGAGTCCCTGGCAACCCGTGAGGAAAGAGCAAGGTTGTATATCTTTCACAAAGCGTTAGGGAAAAATCCGGCACGGAGGGAAATTCAGGAAAGAATGCATAAATCCATCTACGAATCACATCACGACCATATTAGAAAAATACGCCTAAGGCAACAGAGAACTGATGTTGAAAAATACTCTCTTGTAAACGGGACTATCGAGTCTTGGAATGGCTTGCCTGCAGCACAAATGGAGACTTTTCTCACAAACATCAACACTTTTAGGTTAAGATTAAATTCTATTAATAGAGTAAGCGATAGGATCAGTAGTCTGTTAAGGCCCTCTGCATTTAGAAGATATGCCTTAAACGGAATCATTTTGTACTCTGTACTGAATTGTATGTCTTTTAGTATTTATTAATATATTATAGTATAAAATGTATAGTAAGTGTAAAGAATTTGCTATCGGATGCTATTAATTCTAAAGCAAATGAAATAAATTATCTATCTAATAGAAGTTACCTACTGAACATATTCCGGATAAAATATTAGAAGCTGACCAAGGCAAGAGAACAATACTTCCCACGAAAAGTACTGACAGATATGGGAGAGAATTCAACATGTATAAATGTTAGGGAAAAACTAGTCCCCTCTGACACAGTTTTGCTGCAGCGTTCTTTCCAGTAGTGCTAAACACAACTGACGTTCACATTTTCACATTCGTAATACTAAGACCAAATGTTTTACGAGTAAAACATTTAATTTATTCACATTAAATACTTTATGTAGTTCCAAAAGTCAAATATATTAACGTTCAATTCCCCATTTAGTTTTGTTATTAAGTTTTTGTCGGTTAGTAATTTGAGATGAAGATTTTTTATTCATGATTCATGGCCGACTCCAAATATCTTGGTTATATTTTCTTAATTACACTATTGGGCTCCAGTTATGAATCTCATTGGTAGGCGTGTCGTTTTAATTGCATGCTTGAATTTTAATTGCACGCATGCTATTAACATAGAGATAATCACTGATTCGTATTCATCGCTTTTTCATTAAATTAATGAGCATATTTAGTTAACTAAACGAAAAATGCTATTATTGTTATTAGTATTGTCTTTATTGTTATTATTATTAATATTTTTAATTAAAGTTATATTACATTAATAATCCTAATTGTAATGTTTGTAAATTGTAGTTTTCTGCCAGTGGGTTGCATCAACTTAGCTGCAGATACAATAAATATCTATTTATAGATATCTAAAATTATTACGTAATATTGGGAAAAATATTTTTCAAAATCCCAAGACTTCGAGCCGGCGCAGATTGGCCGCGGAATACTCGCCTCGAAAACAGATTTTTCTTGCGTGCACCTGAAATGGAATTTCTGAAACTCACCTGTGACACCCAGCCAATAGGAGATGCGATTTGCCAGCATAGCACGGGAGCAGCCAGTGATTCCAAAGCCCAAGAGATTCTCGTAGAACCACGTCTTCTCCGACTCGGACAAGCACACGCCCACAAACACGCCCACTTTCTTGCCACGCAGGGATCTTGGGTTCACTCCTGTAAGAAAGAAAACTTTTATAGAGGGTATCATGTCCCAAGGATAAATTGTCGTATAGTGAGTCCTAAAAGCGAAATAGATTGTAAAAATTACAAAGTCATTTAAAAAAAAAATTGTATCGTCCATATTGTTTTGCTACATACAAGATAAAAAAAGAAAATTGATAATTAATCATTTTTGGGGCGCGAAGTAAAACAACACAATTTAAGTATCGTGCTAAATTTTCAATTGTAACTTTGAGAGAAGGTAATTGTTATTTGAGAGAAGGTGTAAGTTTGTGTAAATTTTGAGTTGCAAAAGGTTCAGCACGTGTCATGACGTAGTTGAAATCGGTGGATGGTAGATTGTCAGTTATATAAAATAATACTGATTTTGTTATTCTTGTCTTATCGATTCTACGTATGTTGATCCAGCGTTGCTTATTTTCTTTAATACGATCATTCATGGAACATTTGTTTACATCATATCTAATCTCCTCATTTCGTACTTGATCTAAAATCGAGCAACCTTTCACTCTCCTGAGGAATTTCATCTCAGCTGTTTGAATTCGTTGTTGTTCTTTTGCTGTTAGACTCCATGATTCGCTTCCGTATGTTAGCATTGGTGCTGCTATTACCTTATAAAATTTCATTCTACTTTCTTTCATCGTTTTATTTTTTTAATTTATATAAATATTTCCACACATCATTTGATATTTATTTAGATTTTTTTTGCATATCAGTTTCCCTTTCATAGCTGATGTCGCAGCCCAAGAAATGAAAATGTGACACCTGTTTTATTATCTGCTCGTTTATAACAATTTTAGAGCGTATAGGGTATTTCCCTTTAAAAGCCAACTTTCGTCTTCTTAACAGATATTTTAAAATCATAGTGCTCACATATCTGGTTTAAGCAGAATATAGATTTTTGCAGATCATTTTATGGTTTTTGTATAATTATTTGATCATCTGCAAACATTAAAGTATTAATGAATTTATTTTGGAGATGTAGCTTTAATCCCGGATTTATTTTTTTAAATTTTTCCATTGTCATATGATATCATCTACATATACATTAAATAGAGTAGGTGATAATGTGCACCCTTGTCTCAGTCCTTTATTAATTTTCGTTGCATCGGTTTTTGTTGTTCCAGTATTAATTAAAATTTGCGTATTTTTATAAAGGCTTTTTATTACATGTAATAAATGTACCTCTTTCTTCATTAAATATTCCACAATATTTTCCGTTAACTCAATCAAACGCTTTTCGTAGTCGGGTAAAACATATGTGAGTCTGGAGGTTGAATTCTCTCTTCTCTGTTAGTTGTATTATTGCCATGTTGTCTTGGCTTGATTTTTCTTTCTTGAAACCATTTTGTTAATCTGTTCACAAAAATCCACAATTTTTTTAAGTCTATTATTGATACTCCTTGCATATAACTTATGGGTTGTGTTTAGTAGGTTTCTTCCCCGATAGTTCTCACAAGTTTCTTTCTCCCTTTTTACAGAGTGATATAATCTCCGCATGTTCCCATGCAGTTGGTATTTCTTGGGATTTCCATCATTTATTTATCAGAGACTGAATTCTAGAAGAAATCCCTCATACTTGATCAGTTCTGTATTTACTCCATCTGTGCGTGATGCTTTTTTATTTTTCATTTGGTGTATATCTTGTAATTCTTTAAGTGTTATATTATCTCCTAGGTATGGGTCACCTCCACCAAATTATTTTAAGGAGTTGTTCATCTTTTCAGATCCATATTCAAATTGTTCTACCCATAGATTTGTATAGTGATTTATCCATTCTTTTTTGTCGATAATGTGGAGACGAACCGTATCTCTTTCTGTTTTATTTAATTGCTTTATTAGTGTATAAGCTATTTCTTGTGTGTCATATATGTTGGATATTAGTTTATCCCAGGATTCTTGGTGGGCTTGTCTTACTATTTTACGAGCATAGTTACGTTTCTCTTTATAGTTTACTGCATATACTTATGTTTTCTTTTGTAAATATTCTTTATAAGTTTTTTCTTTCTTTATGGCTTTCTGTATTTCTGTATTCCATATTCTTAGTCCTATCTTTTTCCTAAATTTATTCTTTTTACTTATAGCCTCTGTTGCAACTTGCATTATGCTGTTTTTATATTATTCTATTCATCGTTTAACTTTTCGGCAGTATCTTTATTTTGTAAATATTGCTGTTATCTTTGTTGGCACAGATATTTTACAGATCTGTCCTGAAATAGATATACTAAAGACTTTCTTTGTTTTGATTTGATATTTGCTATTCTCCATTTTCCATCTGGTGAGCAATGCAATTTTGGTTGTACTAGAAATGTGATCTGAGTACATCATTCCTCTATACACTCTGCTAATCTTGCACCAATCTAGCTAACTTTGCTGTCAATTACACAATCAATTATCGATCGATATCCTCTTTCAGTCGAAGTATACTTATGTATATCTTTCTTGCGAAAGAAACTGTTCGTTATTTTAAGTCCATTAAATGAACAAAATTGGATTAAGTTTTTCCCATTGCTGTTTAGGGTTCTTTCTCCGTAACTTCCTACCACTTCTGGAATAGGTGCACACCTTAGCACGAAGTCACCAATCAGTAGAGGTAGTTACTTTTTAGCCATTTTATTGATTTCGTTTTGTAATTGCTCATAAAATATTTGGGTCTCTTCCTTTTTCCCCTTTTCTGGTGTATATACTCCAATTATTGCTAAATAACCTCTAGCAAGTTTTAATCTGACTAATAAAATTCTTTCATTTATGTAGGAATAACTGCATATTTTATTTCTCCATTTCTTATCAGTTAGAATTGCCACCCCGCTTTAGCTGTAATATTTTGTTCTCTCCACAGAACCATTGTAATTACATTTCTTTTTTCCTTTTGATTTGTATTTGTTTCAAGCAAAGCAGCGATTTATACCTGTTTCTTTTTACTTTTTATGATTTAGTAATTCTTCTTTCATTCTTAAATTCCGTACGTTCCATGTTGCAGTTTTTCTTTTCTTTTTTAAATTCCTGAATCTTTTATCCTTTTTCTTTGCAACAGTTCATAGACATTGGGGGTAATTTCTCAAAAAGAGAGCCAGCATATGGTTTATTCACCTGACTGCCTTACGAGGCCGTGCAGATATAGTTGCGGTGGGGCGGCCACCTTCAGCCTCCTAATTTGCTGGTTTGCTTAGTGGGCACCTACAGATCAGTTGCATTGTTGCCAAGAGACTGATCGGCCCTTTTGAGGTTCTCTTCATACCTTCGTCTGAAGCAAAGAAGCCAGGCGAGGTCCTCTTTCTGAGTACTTGCCTGATCCCTACCCTTCGACCAGTCCGGCAAGGTAGGCCCTACCAGTAGCTACGCTACCGCCGGCATAGCTCTCCGGGTCTCAGGGATACTTAATCTCCACTACCAACGACAAGGTCATGTACTCCTTAGGTGGGCCATTTGAACTGTATAATTCTAAACAACCTGTAACAAATATTGTACCGCAGCTTCTGGGTCAATGACCCCCATCTCGACCAGGTTTATCCTCCAGTTTCCCTGATCCATTGAGAAAATGTTGAAATAGCCCCTTGCCGACTAGCTTTTCAGCTAAGTCAAACTCAGTCGCTGTCTGGAAGAGAATTCTAGCGGGCGGCTGCTCTGATCGGTAGTTTTCCGTGGTTTCTCTGATCAACATCGGGCGAATGCCGGAGCAGGACCCCACCAAACGGGCCACGGAAACACGCGATCTGTCCTTCCTCTTCCTTGTCCTATCCTCTTCCACTCACAATTCCTTGTTCTCTTACACTCACACACACTAACATGCACAATAACACATATTCCGGGAAACCGGTCGGGAGATTAGAGCCTTTCCCTGCTGTGGCGGCGCCCTCCTGGTGGAAGAGTCCGGGTTAGGGAGAAACCCTACTAGCCGACGGTAGGTCGGCGCCAGATCTCGCCATCCAGGGGGGAAGATCACCGCCATCTCCCGAGAAAAAGAACATGTACCACTAATGGGAATAAACACCAGCAGTTGATGCGCTCAAGAACACAAAATAAATCAATCTTTCTAGACATAAATATTACTTCATTATCTGCTAGTCTTCTAGAATTCAGTGGGAAGTATAGTTCTTCAAATTATTGTTCAAAACGTTGTCACGACAGGAAGTATTATTCCAGATAAAGGATATGATGATAGATAAGAACAAAAGATGTATTGCTGAATTACGATTGAAAATATATTTTAATAAAAAGAAGCGAATATTTTGTTAACAATCCTAGCAAAAATTGCTCATTTTCTTTCAGTATTCAAAACTCAAGTAGTGTATGGCTAAGAGTAGGGAAGACTAAATTTTGAAAACGTGCACAGAGTGCACTTCCCTCCATAGTACGTCAGACAAAGTTTTAAACAGGTTTTGACGTAAAATAAATAAATAAACAAATGGAAACATATCTTTTCATAATTTCATATATTCTGAACTGAAGTGTTTCCAAAGAATTGAGATGAAAATTTACTCTATTTATGGCTTCAGATAAACCGAAAATACTGAATGACCGCATAAATATGGCAAATGATAATGGGGGGAAATTACAATAACAACTATTTTTTCAACTTCTGTATATATCATTCCACATTTTTTACCTTCGACGATGAGAGAAATATGCGTATTAAGGGTCTTGACAAACAGTGCATACCGTGTCCTCTGTTTGATGTAATGTCTTTACTTGCAGCAGCATGTCTTTAGCGTAATCAAAGTGTTTGCGAGACAATTGCTATAGCAATCATCGATTTGATTTGAATTAGTTAGTCAAAGAACAGGAAACTGAATATGGCATAAGGGGGGAGAAGTACCATCTGCATAGAGTACAAAAGCTGCAGAATCTCTTCCAAATATTTTAAAGACGAATAAAGATTAAAAAGTAAAAATAAAATAATAATAATAATAATAATAATAATTATTATTATTATTATTATTATTATTATTATTATTATTATTATTATTATTGTTGTTATTATACGGTGCGATGATAGTAACATATGAAAAAGTAGACGTTTTGCTCCAGAGTTCTAGAAAACGTATCAGCATCGCTTATTAGATGTTCGATTTTTTGCTGCTAAGGAAAATAATAACAACCCCAATAATCTCTCCTACCAATATTAGATATAGGAGAGCTCAAAAATACGTGCGCAATAAGGAAGCTACATTTCATCCATATTCAACAGTTAAGAACTTAACGTTCCCTTTATGCATATTTATGAAAAGTTTTCAATAAGTAGGACTACGAATAATGAGCAATATGCAGCACATCGGGAACGTTCGATAAACAATTACTATTCCTTTTGCAAAATCCCAGTTGGAATATTTCAGTGATACCTCCTAGTAGAAGTACGTTCAACAAAATACATTTGATGTAGAATTGGGTTCAGATCTGACAGAGGGCATAGCATTTCTAATATTTCCCGGTCAGAAACAGTAACGTTAGAACTGAATACATAGAAGATATCGAATCTCTGGAGAAAATCGAGCTCGTTGAGGTAAAGATTATGGACGTTCAATTATATACGCCGTTTGCAAACGTCAAAGTTCAAGTATTTAGCACATAAAACAGCCCTTCTGAATAAGGAAAAGTCTCACCAGCGTCGACGATGGCCTCGTAAGTACGCTCCAGCAGCAAGCGACACTGGGGATCCATGCTGTGCGCCTGTTTAAAGTGGACGCGAAGAAAACTGGCAATGAACTTGTTCAGCCTGTTGATCTTCCTTAAGCAGTGCGGAATCTCCGGATGGTCTGCAAACCAGAGCAGCGCAGAGTTGCAGGCAGACACCCCCATGCAGCTTTTCTCGCCCCAACTGCACTCAGACTCAACCCCACCTAAGACTTTGCCTCACTGATGTCTTGTTTCCGTCCCGCTTCAATACTCGTACAAGCACTCGCCCTGTCTTTCATCTCCTCTCAGCCTTCCGGTTCAGTCCTGCCCTTGTCTGGGTCCCCGACAGCGCTTTCCCTCGCGGCGCCTAACCCTAGGTCAGTTCAACCCCCCTCGTCAGTCCTGCCATTGTCTGAGCCGCCGACTGCTCGAATTCTGCAGGGCGTTCAAACTGCTCCTCTGCAGTCCCACTCAGTCGGATGCTACCAGTCCGCCCTGTTCTCGCCCTCATAGAAGCACCCAACTTACGCCCTCTCTCAGCGCCTGGTCACTAACCCATGGCCTCAGCCTCCTGGCCTTGTCCCCCTCCGCTCCCACTCCCACTTCACCCCTACCTGCATTAGCACCCACTGCCCCGGCATGACCTCTGGCCCTGTCTGGGGCTCTTCGCCACCACCCTCCCGCCCGACCTCTCCTCTGCCCTGCCTTCATCTCTTCGGTCCTTCCACATGCCTTACGGACTCTATTCCAACTCTGCGTTTTAAACCCCATGTCAACCAAACCCTCAGCTTCACTCCGCTTTGTCGCCGCAGGTCGCCGCTCCCATTCTCTGCCCACCCATCCCCGCCTCCATAATTTCGTCTACTCCCGGCCTCTCCTCTCCGCCTGTCTGCCTCGAACTCACTCCCATGACCGTTCCAGCCTCCTCAGACTTCTCACACCACGACGTTGCCCATCCGCCTCTGTTCCGCCGTGCGCCCGCGCACAGAGCCAAGAGCGCGCTCACCAAAGTTCCAGCGGCGGTCGTCGGCCGTGATGAGGTCTGCGCCGCGCAGCAGGGCTTTCCCCAGCGCCTGCACGTCGTCGCATTCCGGGAAGCGGCCCGCTACCCCCGAGATCACCACCTGCGTGCGAATGTGACTGTCAGAGCAGCAATACTCCAAATCAAGCGAAGGGCAGGTTGAACGGTACACAATTTCCATTAATCTGGTTCGTGTTACGGAATTGAGTCATTTTACATGACAGCAATATAGGCAGGGTATCACGAAGATGGAAATCAAAGATACTTTGACCATGCAACGATCACAATTGTATGTCTTTACATCATATTGTGAAGTGCAGTAGACCACAATTGGTGGTGACATCTCGTAAGAGATGGTTTATGTAGAGTAAAGAAGTCTCGTTGCTCAAAATTTAGTAGAATGAAAGTTATGTCGAATAAACAAGTCTCGTTCCTCAGAATTTTGTAGAATGACTATTGGTGGAACAGCGATTGCAATAGATCCATTGGATTTGTGGGTGTTTGGACGAAAGAACGGATGTTCCATTGACGGAGTTTACGCCGTCAAGCACAGGCGTATCGGCGCAAATGGTTTCATTTACTTCTTCTTAGCTCCTCACACCGCTCAAGAGATTGCAATTTAACTCACGAATTGTTACTACAATGATGTACGTTGTGTTATGTGTAAAGACACTTTACTTACAAAATCCATTTCAGATTTTTAAATATAACGAGAAATGAAAAGCTGATAATATATTCAATTGACTTGGAATTCTCATATATAAACAATAGATACAATAGACAATACATAGAATGCGATTTATTAGAATGAAGATAACAAGAAACGAAGACAATATGAAATAAGAAAAGATGCATTGGAATTAAACAACGTACGGTAAAACAGTACTTTGTTTACTCCTACAGCTAAAAATGAATAGTTGACAAATGCAAAGTAATAATTTAAGAAATTAATTAGAAATATTATTAATGTCAAATCTTAATATATAACTAGAATTTATTGCTGATAAAAATGAAACATTTTTCTGCATTGGGAAGCTAATCATAATAAAAGGAGGTATTATAAGATAAGAATGAACAAACTTTTGCTGTTTTGTTGCTTGGTATAGATAAAAGGGAAGGTCTCATGTTAATAAATTGGGGACCAGGGTTTGTGTAGAATAATTAATTCAGACATAAATTAAGCTGTACAAAGTCATTAAAACCTGTGAATTACAATGAAAATACGGTACATCCAGTCTTGCTTCATTGATAACCACTCATATTTTCTTACAACTTCAAAGGTACTGGTATCTATACTGAAATTTCATACTATTTGATCTCTGGGCAATGTGCTGGTAAAGGAGGTCCATAAATGAGGGCGCTGTTTTCAAGGATAGGGGTAGGTGGGGCAGCGAGCGAAGATCGCCGCCTCTCTTTTGTGACACAAACATGCACTACACTTCCGGGACTGATGACCTTAGCAGTTGACGCACCGGGATTCACTAATGAATCCACGGACAGTTTTGCTAAGATTTTCGATATTTCGGGTTCGACATCATAGCAATTAACTAGAACACGTTTAAGCTGGTGCAGAATTCTATCTACAAAATGAAACGTGCTCCAACGGAAATATTAACTCTGCTTCAACGGTACGTGACAGTACATCAACTTCTCAGACAAGCACA
This sequence comes from Teleogryllus oceanicus, assembly GCA_964035755.1. Taxonomy (NCBI): domain Eukaryota; kingdom Metazoa; phylum Arthropoda; class Insecta; order Orthoptera; family Gryllidae; genus Teleogryllus; species Teleogryllus oceanicus. Next base: position 70,084,343 of record CAXIVR010000009.1, read on the forward strand.
TTAAGGAATATTTCTTCACCTGCAGTTTATTCGTCCAACCGGCGGCGTAGTAACAGTGTCCCCAAATGCGCCAGCGAAAAAACAGGTCAAGATCAAAGTGCTGAATATTCAGTTCCCACTAGTAATAGTTTCAGCCCCTTACAAAATCGCAGTCACTGAGGAAATCAATACGATCCACAAAGGTTTGGTGTATAACATTGACAATCTCACCGAAATTCACTATCTCTTAAGAAGTACCCTAAAAATGAATTTTCTCCAGAGTTAAAATTTGGCAAGGTTAAAATTCAGATTGAAAACAGTGAAGACTACAGATTGTTAATGAAGGTACTAAACACTACAACAAATCTTTCCATACTTACAGAGACCCATTATCCAAAAAAGTATCCATTGTAATAAAAGATGTTCATGTAACCTATCCTAAAGATCAAATTCTCGGAGAACGTCTATCGGAAAACCTTTCAAGTTGTGAAGGTGAATAAACTTCATAATAAAGAAGGTCAGCCAATACCTTGCGTTTCAGTGATAATAGTGAAAGAAAATAAGTGGCTAGATATATTCAAATTAGATAGACTGTGCCATGCAGTTGTTCGATTCCCGTCGCGCTGTAATTAATGGAGGATTACTCGGAAAGCGCCAATCGCTCAATGTCCCCCAAGGGGCTTGGAGACGCGTTGGGTCAGTTGTAGACGCAACAAAAAATAAGAAAACAATGTTAATGACAATCCAATGATAATGATAAATGCTCCATCAAATAGCTCAGCTAACAATTCAGATGCGAATTTTAACCTAAGTGAGTTCCTAACTGTCGCGGCTGTGTAACACTTTTGAAGAGCGCGCCTAGAAGGCAGCGCTCAGCGGCGATCAAGGGAGTCGGCGGAGGCGGCGGAGCAGTAAAGGCGCCGCCCAATCCCGGAAGACGAGCTGGCCGGAGAGCCAGCAGCGGGGCAGCGAGTCTCAGGCGTCGCCCGCTTTAAGAGCGGGCGCCGCCAGCCAGACAGTAGAGCGTTAGTGTTTGGCATTCGAGTGTAGTTGAGCAAGGAGATTAGCACGTTGTTAAAGTGATCGTTGGCCCGGCAAGATTATTATTATTCTGTGGTACTTATCGTAATCTTTGCTAGTTTTTTGGTACATCTCCTGGACTCTTAGTTTTTGATGTTGGCTATTGTTTTGGGTACATTCTTGGGATTCTGGAAGTGTACCTGCTGTACTTGCTGCGTTGTCAATAAATCTGTGTTTATATAAAGCATGCATTATTCTGAACATAACACTAACTACCCACATTGTCAGCTTCTTTAGTTATTTAATTAAATCGTTCCTCCCTACGTGAATTGAAAATATCAAAACCTAAATTCTTAGCTCTATTTTCCAGAATCTTGTTTAAAGCGCCATGCTTTAAGAATCTAATACTTTAAAACTGGAACTGTAGAGGTATTCTCAATAAACGATATGAATTAAAACATTTTCTGGTTTCACGTGATATTGACATAGCATGTTTAACCGAAACTCATCTAATTTCTTCCATGTCTTTCACAGTTCAAGGTTTTAAATGTCACAATGTGACAGACCGGATGTTCCTGCAGGTGGAGTTTTAATTCTAGTTAAATCCGATATTCCACACTTGACATCATCTCTCTCATAAACACCAGAGCTAGAAACAATAGCAATATCCATTAACCTTCAAAACGGTAATAATGTAATAATATTTTCAGCATATAAGTCGCCTAATAACTAAGTGACTACAACACGTCTTCAAGACATTTTCAAGATGAAGGTCCCCATTATAGGCGGTCTAAACACAAAATCCACTTCTAGGGTGCAGAAAAATCAACCAGCAAAGCAGTCAAATTTCAAGATTCTTGCGTTCACAGATCCTACATATTTTCCTTTTAATGCGAATTACCTTCCCCATATATTATATATTGCGATAACAAATTTAAATATTGCACTTTATTCTTATTCTATCTGCAAACTACTCTCAGACATAACCCAGTGATTACAACCGCCACGTTAATCGGTTCATTACCTGCCGCATTTATCTACTTACAAAATAAAATGACAAAATCGGTTATCATCGCTTCTTCCTCCGTTGTTGAATCTAAAATCTTCGACCAGGGCACACTTTTTTTACTAAAGTCATAACTAAGCTGTGGATTTATAGGCACGAAAAACTGTAAAAATAGCAGGCAAAATGTAAAATAGGCATTTAAAAAGGCACTATATGTTTTTTCTTATCCTTATTTACATTCTTGTGTACAAAGTTTTTTAAGGGTAAACAATAGAATGTTTGCTTGCATTAATTGTTCTCACAAACGCTCGTAGAAATTCTTTCTTTCATTTTTTCGCAATTCGTTGGGTCGTTGACCCAATGAATTTGGATCGTTGACCCGAAAAAGGAAGAAAAGCAGCAATTACCTTTTTGCTTTCCATTAAATGCAAGCAGATATTCTAATGCTGCACATTATGATTTTTTTGCACTTTTAACGTAAACATTAGTGGAAATATTTTACGATTGTTTTCATCGTCATGCATAACGGAGATGATGTAGCTAGTGGGTTTACTACAGCACATACTTTCTTGCATTATATCTGAAAATTACATTTCAAAATTCGCAATTTTCAACAATTTAGAGAGTTCAACGAAAATGAGACCTGTGCATTTTTTTAAGTGTTTCTTGTTCTATCCGCAAAAGAAATTGAAGCTAATTTGTGTAGTGCTTTTTAGAGAATTATTTTCAGAATTCGCATTAAATTTAAGCAGAAATTCCTCCCAAAACCACTCTTTAAAAAAATTAGATTTTGCTTTTCTTAAAGATCTGATTTTTTTTAAACGTATTTCGTGTAGGACAAAAAGCTTCAATACTTTTGCAATGTTCACTTGTTGAAATTTTCGAGGATACTCTGACATACCAGGTTGTCACCAATATGAAATTCAGCGAAGTTTATATTGAAATCATACTTTGTTGGCATGGTACCGGAGTGCAACTTTTTTTTTTTTTTTTTTTTTTTTTTTGCTTTTGTTGGATGTACATAGGTCAGTTTTAGTATATGTTTGAAAGGCTTACGCACTAACTTATATTTAAAACTTATTTCTAAGACTTAAATCTAACATAAGGTTGAGGATGCCTTATTTGATCCTCTATTCTGGTTCATATTCGAAGAAGGTTTTAAGAATATATTGTAGGGGTATCTGTTTTTTATTCTGGTATGATTCGGGTTTTTAGCAAGTCTAAAGGTTGCAACTGAAGAGATTTGAGGTAAATAATAATAAAAGTTGGTGGCTAAGTATGTGTGATGTGGATGTTCACTTCATTTCTAAGTTGAGTGCCTCGTGAAGATGATTCGTGAAACTACGGTGCATTGGTAATGGTTCTGAGAAATTGGTTCTGGAATGATTTGTAATTTCTTTAGATTGGTTTTTTGCGGAATTTTCTTATCCAGATGGGATACATACAGCAGTATGGTCTTAGAATGGCTTTGTATATTGCAATTGAGGAATGATATAGTAATGGACTGTTTTTATAGATTATGTATTTTAATTGGTAGTTTTATATTAGCCTATTTTATTTTTTCTTCGTCTATGTGCTGTTTCCATTTCAGTTTAGTATCTACATAATCCAAGGTATTTAATATATTTGTTAAGAGTAATTATTTAGCTTATTGTTAGTGGGGAAGGTAGGGTCTTAGTGTGAATATTTGCTGCGGTTTTGATGAATTCAGCTAGCTTCTTAAGTTTGGATGCCCAGCTATAGTAAGTTGCCCAGTGTTGAGGTAGTTGTAGGTTCTCATTTCTGATGTCAATGATAGAGTTGCCAGAAGAAAATATTAAGGTATATTCCGCAAATTGGGCTATGTGAATATTCGTTAATTTAGGAAGATCTGCAACGTATAAGTTGAATAATGTTGGTGAAAGTGGTGCGCCTTGGGGGAGTCCTGCGTTAATTAGTCTAGGGTTGGAGTGATGATTATTTAGGTTCACTAGAAAAGTTATATTGTTATGAAAGCTGTTGATAACTGATTTTATGTAGTATGGGGTGCCAATTTGTTTGATCTTGTACATTAAGGCTTGGTGCCATGTCCGATCAAACGCCTGAGTGATATCTATAAATACGCCTATTGTGTGATGTCTGGAACGCTGTGTATATATTTTCGGATATTCTTAGTAACTAGTGTTGAGTAGAAACTTTTTCCAGAAATCCAAATTGTTCTTTAGAAATTATTTTCGTGATGTGTAGGTAATTGTTTAATCTTTTGTATAATTTTCTCGTATATCTTTGATAAGGATGGTAATAGACTTATCGGACGATAACTGTCAACGTTTGCACGATTTTATTCGAGTGCAACATATAAACAATGACTATTGGTTCAAAAGCGGACGATAACTAGATCGCATAATTTTGTTCGAAACAATACAGTAAAAGATGAAAAAAGTTGATACGTTGAAGAAGAATATAAGAATATTAATTCGAGCTCTCGACACGATAGCGATCGGATCAGAGTGCTAGATATACAGCAGTTTACTTGAACATAGAAAATTTACGTGAGTACGGATATAGGGATTGGTTGTTGTTAGTATTAAAAAATAGAACTCAGAAATTATATTATACGAAATGAACACTGATTACCAAAGGGGGACTTATAAATTTTATTAAGCGGACAATAATAATTGACTTTAGTCTCCCATGATAGGAACCCAATGATAACTTGGTGAACTTATATGCTAATATTTTAACAGAACTTAAGATTTTGCTTAGGTAATGAACAATAAGGAGTTTATGAGAAGTAGTTTATGAGGATGGCACAATAGTGGTTTATGAGAAGAAACGACAAGATACGAATTTGGTCGGTAGCAAGAAAGAAGATGGGATGAGGCCCGTTGCTGAAGTTCGCAAATAATACTCCTAATGCCTCAAAATGAAACTGGCACAAAGTGCTCTTATACTGTTTCAATTAGAAAGTTACAAAAAATATGTTTCAAGTCTTAATTCACAAGACTCATCTTTTTCGAAAGCAACACGTCGATTGCTAGGTCGGTCAACCAATATTCCGTCATTAAAAAGTAACAACAAAATTGGAGAGTCGATTTCTGAAAAAGCTGATTATTTTGAAACCACTTTCACCCAGTATGCTGTAAATGATGAAAGACATCGTACAATATGTTGCGCAGACTGCACAATGTTGTGCAGTCACAAAATGTGACTTTGATGTAACAAATCGACTTTCATTTATATCATCCGAAGAAATTTTTGAAGTAATCAAAAAACTTCCTAACAAAAAATCACCAGGCCATGAGAGAACTGCAAAGATATTAAAAAAACAGCACAGACAAGGTTTTCCTTACCTAAACAATTTGCAATGCGATTGTGATATTATCCTAATTCTTGGAAACATTGTATAATTATAACTATACGTCAAAACACTTAAATCTTCATATTATTAATCAGATTACCTATCAATTAGTTTAATTTCAATTTTTTCAGAAATTTGTGAAAAACGTGTATGAAAAAAAATTAAAAATTCTTTCTTGATACCAACGTGCTTCCTTCTTCCAAACGCGGCTTCAGAGAAAATCACTTAACAACTCATCAGTTATTAAAATTAACAGTACAAACTCACTTTTCATTTCAATCTTGTTTTCAACTACTTGCAGTTTTCCCAGATATTTGATCGAGTGTGGCATAATGGATTAAAATTCAAAATAATGAGGGATTGAAATAGCATTATAGCTCTATAAATGTTATATTAATTTTTATATTGAATCGCACGTTCTCTGTACGTCTTAACTCTAACATGTTTTATCCTAGGACTGTTCCTGCTAGTGTTTCATAAGGATCCCCATTACCTCCTTTCTTATTTAATTTGTACATCGCAAATATTCCTACCAGTAATACAGCTAACACGGCTCTTTTTGCAGATGATACTTTACTCTTTTATGCAAACCGAAACTTAACCCTTAGGTACTCGCGCTTAAGTACTTTGTACGCCGCTAGAACTGTTATCGCCCTAGGTGTCAGATACACTTGTCACCACTCTCAAACGAAATTTCCCCACAATAACCTTGGTTGAAGGTATAACCTAATTAAAAGACTATCAGAGAGGTGACAAGAAGTTACCCCTTCACAATTGGCTGGGTCAAAGTTGCTCGGTCAATCAACTGAAGAGCCATACGGCTGAAAGTTGTACTGTCTGTCAATGTAAAATAAAATTTAATAAAAAAGCTTCTTTTCTTTTTAATTATTTACTTTCCCTAGATCCGTGTTTATTAGCGTGTAGCAAATTATTTGTTACACGATGATGACATCATCACGTAATTTGAAAAATTATTGCCGTGTTTTATTTGGTACTGATTCAGTCATTGATCACAGAAAAGGAACAAATGAATCAAATCTAAACACACATTACCGTTGTGGCGTTATGCAGTTTGGAGAAACAGTAAGAACGTACCTCGTCATCAGATACAGTAGGCGAACAGCGCCCCACCTTCGGGTCTTCCTGTTGCGTTGTCGGCGGCTGCGTCGGTCTCGTTTGGATTGGAGCCATGTTTGAAGTTAGTAAAGTGAACGAATTACTCAAAGACACGCTTCAGAGGAATTAATCGTTCACTGTTGCTGGCAGATAACCTGTGAATGAACGAATTTAACAATTGAATGTCTCTTGATATGTCAATTTTTGGCATGAAGCTCTATTATCTTCGAAAGAAACGTACACAGCAATAGATGAGAAAGTAGAAATTTTAACATGGTATGTAATGAATCCAATGAGAAATGTAAAGGTAAATGCACATGTAAAAGAGGGGAATCCGGAACTGCAAAATAAAATGATTCACTCATCTTCGTCGCCAAGATCACAACAGAGTAGTGTGAATAGCATGTACTACGTAACTTCTGTGCATGTTTGTTCCCCTTAGTCTGTCGCAAGAAGAGATTGCGGGCCCACATTCCGCAAGAGAGTCGCCGCCTTCTACGCTATCTAGAAAGAAGTGGACTCGTGGAAACGCGCGAGGACAGGCAAGAGGCCTGCGCCTACAGAGACAGCACAGTGCGCCGTCCGGTCTCTTCAGGCAGGGGGCCGCGCGCGATGACGGGACGTTTCCGTAAACACTCAGCGTTTGCTACTGAGAATGTGCGTGCAATTATGACATATTAAACAAAAATAGGCTTTCAATGGCTATTTGAAGTGAAAACAATTTTCATACACAAATTTACTTGTTTCGCACTGACTCAGATAACGTGTTATAAATACACGAACGTTTTAACAGCGTTGGGGGCCTTGAGCCTAAGTTAATTTGAAGACCCATAACCTTGCTTTCCTCGATCTCCCAATTACCCCCCCCCCAGTTAGGATGCTCAAAAATATGAAGAAAGTACTGTCAATTCACATTGTATTTTGTATCTTTTTTTTTTTTTTTTTTGTTTTTGTTGAAAGTATTACTTAGTCTTTACGTTATTGAAACAAAATCTTTAAACATATATGTACAAGTAAGAATAAAAGGTTTCTAATTATTTTTTTAACATCCGTCGAGGACCCTTAAATATTGGGGATCAGCTTCGTGAATTGACTTTCCCTTCCAATAAATCTCAATCCACATTCGACAGAAAATGTTAACTATGTGCCTTATTATACTTTTCCTCCATAGAGCTTCATTTTCACTGTCTCACTACCGCTTATGCAGTGAAGAGAAAGTTATGTAATGCTGCAGAAAAACGGCTAATTTTCAGCAGAAAAACTCTTATTGCAGGGCCCTGATAATGAAAAAGTAGATAAATCCAGTTGCTAAATTTAAAAAAAAATCATGTAATCCGGGGTGTTGCCATACTCCATGTTCTGTGGGTTCTTGAAACCGAAAAATCGATTGTTGGCAAAACGTCTCTCCATCTACAAACAACACAAGCGCGTAAATCTTCAATCGATTTTCTCCAAAATTCGTATTCCCCAATCAATCTGCCTGATGTCCCAGCCCTTTGAATTTAATATCGATATTTTAATTTTGGGAGGTACTTTACATAAAGCGCGTGAAACATTTTCAAAATGTAAAAAAGGCTTCATAGTTTTATTAAATTTTGTCGTTGAATAGTGTGAAGGACGTTTAAGAGAATAGTGAAGGTCTCATTTTCGTTGAAAATTCTGTTTTTTCGAAAATTGGAAAAATTCGAAATCTTTCCGATGGCTTCCTACAACTACAACTATGAAAATTTTGGCTGAAAAAAAATCGGGGGATTTTCGGCGGAAAAAATCATTGCAGGGCTCTGGTGGCGAAAAAGTGTATAAAAACAGTTACTAAATTAAGAGAAAACATCCTTTAACACGTGGTGTAGCCAGAATCTCGTTCATAAAGCTGCCAGGCACTCTATATCACAACACACAAAACAAAATTAGCTCATAATTATACGCTAATTAAATGCTATATTTCCCAATTTTTGGCTCTTGTAGTTTTCTCAAAAGTCAATGTCCAGCCAGCTTTAGAATAAAGCCAGCTTACAAAAAATAAAAAAATTAAAGTTAGAACAAAACTACTAGTACAATGATTATAATAAGCTCTACAAAAATACTAATATTATTAAAAATATTATATATATACTATTAAAAAAAATAATAATTAGGTGCAATACCAATTCGAGACAGACCATTCAACTTGTAATAATATAAATTGAAACCAAATAAAAAATTAAAGTTAGAACGAAACCACTTATAGACGAGTGACCGAAATTGATAAAATTACTTGTATATATTATTGTAAAAAATATAATAAGTTGCAATACCATTCAACACGAGGCGGACCATTTATTTATTTATTTATTTATTTATTTTACGTGAAAAAAAGTTAAAAAACTGGGAATGACGTGCTATGGCGAAAAGTGGATTGTGTGCACATTTTCAAAATTCTGTGATCCCTACACTAAGTCATATACTACTTAAATTTTGAATTTTGAAAGGGAGAAAAACTTATGTAATAAAATCTATTTTCGATAAATAAGCAATAAATTTTGGCCTATTACTTCCTGCCGCGAAAACATGGAAACGATAATTTGAATAATTATATTTCTCACTGAATTCTAGAAGACGTGCACAGAAAATGAAGTTACATTTATGTCCAGAAGCAAAACAAGGGGCCATCTCAGCATTTGCTCAAACGATCAGGGAAACTGGAAGAAAAACCTGATCGAGATGGGGGTCATTGACCCGGAAGCTGTATTACAATAGTTGTTACAAGTTGTTTATACTCATTTATACAGTCCAAATGGTAAATAATGCATTATGTATCATTGTTCAAATTAAAGTTACTTTTCTCGTGATGCTCAGTATAGTCTCTAATTGTATAGAAACAGTTATGCAGGAGAAACGATTTCACTTGGGATTTAAACTTTTCTATTGAAGTTAATCGTTTAATGTCATCTGGCAAAGTGTTGTAAAATAATGTACATGTATTGTATGAGAATTTTTTGAAATGAGCTGTTGATACTGTCACCTGATGAATATGATTTCGACGTCGCGTGTTATAGTAATAGACTTCAGCATTTTCTGAAAATATATTCCCGCCCTTAAGCAAGTCATTTTTTACAAAAATCACTAATTCGCACATAAAAAGACACGGTAATGGTAGAATTTCTTGATTAATGAAAAAAGGCTTACATGAATCACGTGGGTGGGATTTGGGTATTATTCGTAATATACGTTTTTGTAATCTAAAAGTCTGGGAGCTATAAGATGTATTTCCCCAGAATATTATGCCATATCTTAGTCGGGAATGAACATTCGCGAAGTATACACAACGAGCAGTATGAAGGGTGACTGAATTTGCAAGAATTCTGAACGCGTAGCATAATGAACTTAATTTTGTGTTCGACCCATTTAAATGGACGTTCCATTTTAAGGTCGACTGAATTGAGACCAAAATTTGTTGCCTTTAACATCAGTCAATGGTACACTATTCATTTTCAATGGACACAATTTGTTGATTGAAATGGAAAACTGCATTAAAACCGTTTTCTTTTCGTTTACTAATAATTTTCGTATTTCGGAACCAATTTGAAAACATCTGATATTGCAATTATTTACGGTTTCTTTATTGCAAAGGATTGCTCCGGGGATTATCCAAGTAAAGAGAAACTGTTCTTCCGTTTCAATTGAACGAGGGCATATCTTTACGTAAAGTAGGAAGAGAATAGGGCCTAAAATCGATCCCTGAGAAACTCCACATGCAACGGCAAAGAATCGGAAAGGTGTGTACGTAATGTTCCATCATTCCAGTAAGGTATTTCAACTCTCTGAGATCGTTGTTTAAGGTACAAACATAACCAATCTAGAGCAATACCACGGATTCCATATGAAGGTCATTTTGAAAGTAAAATGTCATAATCAATTATGTCAAAAGCTTTAGGGAGATCTAAAAATAATCCCATAGGTGCCTCGTTTTGATCCAATGATGAGGCGAAATGTTTAAGAAAAGAAAATATAGCTGTTTCCCTTGATTTTGATTTTCTAAATGGCATGTTGGCAATCTGAAAGGCAATGTTTACTGAGAAAGGGTTTCAATTGTACGTAAAAGTCTCTAATATTTTTGAAAAGACTGGATAGAAGAGAAATGAGCCGATAATTTTGAATTTCATTTTTGTTATTTTAAAGAGCGGTCCCACTTTAGCTGTTTTGAAAATATCTGGAAACGTTCCAGTGCATAAAGATGCATTAAATATGAGCTAACGTATAATTGCATACACAAGTCTTCTTTTAACAAGGAATCCGGAATTCATCTAAACCGAACGAATATTTATTTTTTAGTTTACCGATTATTTTGAGAATTTCATAGGAAGAAGTTTCTGAAACGAACACTGTGTCTAAAATTTTGGGTGAACTGTCTATTTTTGAATTTTGTGCCTGAAGACCCTTAGTGAGATCGTCAGCAATTCTCCGAAAGTATTGGTTAAAGAGACTAGCCGCTGTTGCCGGATCGTTTATATTTATATCGTTATTTTTTAAAACAACATTCTCTACGGGTTTTCTAGGTGATTTGGTAGTATTTGTTATAATATTCCACATTGGTTTTGTTTTATTATTTGAGTTCAAAATATCCTGATCGTTTTTCATGATTTTAGCCTGCCTTATGACTTTTCGTAACAATGTTTTGTATTATTTAAAGTAGATAAGGGAATCTTGAGATACGTCATCACGTTTAGAAATGAAAAATAATCTGCTTGTTTTCTACAAGATGTTCTAATTCTTCGCTTTATCCAAGAATTGCTTTTACGTAAAATGTTTAGTTTTCTTTTTTTCAAGAGGGAAGCGCATTTTTGAAATGAAATGAACGCGTCGAAAAAATTAATTATATTTATGGTTTGTTTCAACGGTATTGTAAATCGCGTCCCATGATTCCTGCAACAAGTAGTCTAGAATAATTTTATTTAATTTTTAGTAAACAACGAAAATACGTGCATTATTTATTTTGTCAGTGATCGCATTTCTTATAATGGTAAGAATTTGTGCATCGTGGTCACTGTATCCTAAATCTTTTGTTTCAACTTCATATCGAGTAGAAGGTTTTGGTTAATTATAATTTGATCAATTGCCTTAATCGAATTCCACTCGTAATTATTTTTAAAAGAACGAGAAAAACATAGAGAAAACTACTTTTAACATACTATTTATAACATTACGTACTATTTGTCGATATATCCTTGAAGTACGTGCTCGTCAACTTCACCTAAAGTAGGCCCTGCGGCACACCATTCAAATCATCACAACTAGCGAGCAGAGTACAGTTTCCATTCAACATATTATGCACATGATGTTATTTTATTTTTACACACATGTCATGAATTAAGTGGTCATTGACTTTCTCAAAAATGTTGCAAAAATACAATTCATATTACACTCATTATTATATACTATTTGTTTAGCCTTTAATTAAGTGCTCGTCAACTTTAGCTATAATGATTGCAACAATTCGACTCAACCAATTAAGAACGCACTTCCTCACAGCATTCAGAGCTTATTATATTTAAAACTAGGGGACAGAATACAGTTTTATTTTAACAAATGGCACGTATTCTTATATACTATTTGTTGATATAGCCGTTGGATTAAGTGTTCCCACACTTTAAAAAAAAATGTTGCCTCCATGTGATACCAAAATGGATCAAATATGAGCTTTCTCACGGCATTCAGATCATAATTCATAAGCTAGACAGCAGAACACAGTTCTGGTTTGAGATATTATATATTAATTGTTAATATAGACCTCGAATTCTGTGCTCGTCAACTTTAGCCAAATAAATTGCATCAATACAAAGGGGATCATGTACGCACCTCCTCACGGCATTCAGAGTAATAATTTGTAAACTAGACAGCAGAACACAGTTGCTTATGTTGACGAGCACTTAATTCAAGGGCTATATTAACATATAATATATAACATTTCGTAGAATATTGAAGGCTCCAAACTTTTCCAACGGATATTGGTAATGGCACTGTATAATATGACGAAAAGTTCACATTGGTGTATACTTTTGCTATCTCAAAAATTACACAAATCTATGTTTTGTAAAATATATCTCATGCAGTTAATATGCACATTTCCATCAATTTGTACACATTATTGAATTTGTGAGGAAAAATTATTCAAATTACTTCCATAGAAGTGTTTCGAAAACTCAATAGATTCCTGTGAAAATGAGCTTCAAATTTCGTATTTACAGTAACGCTTAACGCCATTTTTTTAAAAACGTCTCCAAATATTTCAATGAAAATTTCTATCTTGTACGACGTTATAGTCTTTTTTAATATTCTTGAAGTTACATTTAGGTTCTACTATTTAGAAACCGATAACTTTACAAAATGTAAAAAAAAAACAAGTATTTTGGCCTGCGATAGATGGCAGTTCGCAAGAAAATGATGCAAGACGGAAAAGCTAGTCCACACCAAAGAAATTAGAAAACTTAACCACGAGAAAGTCTGGTCCATTTTGTAGCATCTCTAGTTATCTTGTTTAAACATTATTTCTCAAAAACGGCTCCATCGTTTTTTATTAAATTTTGTTGCGGGATAGTGTGAAGGACGTTTAAAAAAAATGGTTCAGAACTCATGTTCATTGAAAATCCAATTTTCAAAAATTTAAACATTGATACATTTTTTATTTATTTTACGTCAAAAAACATTTTCACATTTTCAAAATTCTGTGATCCTTACACTAAGTCATATACTACTTGAATTTTGAATTAATTAAAAAAAACCGCTCCTAGGTAATACAATTTATTTTCAAGGATAATGCAGCAAAAAAAATTGGGCTCTTATCCATTATGTCCTTCGTCAAGCAATAATACTCCCTGATGTGACAACATGGAAACGATAATTTGAATAACTTTACTTCCCACTGAATTCTAGAAGTCGTGCACAGATAATGAAGTTACATTTATGTCCAGAAGCAGAACAAGGATCATTGACTCAGAAACTGCGATATAATACTTGTTACATATTGTTTAGAATTATGCAGTCTAAATGGTAAATCATACATTACATATTACTGTTAAAATTAATGTCACTTTCCTTGTGACGCTCAGTATAGTCTCTAATTGTATAGAAACAGTTATGCAGCAGAAGCAATTTAACTTCGGATTTAAACTTTTCTATCGAATTTAATCCTTTATGTCATCTGACAAAGTGTTGTAAAATAATGTACATGTATTGTGTGTTAATTTTTTGTAATGAGCTGTTGATACTGTCACCTGATGAATGTGATTTTTACGTCGAGTGTTATAGGAATAGTCATTAGCATATTCTGAAAATATATTCCCTCCCTTAAGCAAGTCATTTTAGACAAAAAAAAAACACTGATTCGTAAATCAACAGACAAGATAATAGTAAAATTCCTCAATTAATGAAGAGAGACTTAGAAGAATCACGTGGGTGGAATTTGCTTATTATTCGTACAATTCGTTTTTGTAATCTAAAAGTCTGGGAGCTATAAGATGTATTTCCCCGAATATTATGCCATATCTCAGGTGAGAATGAATATTCGCGAAATATACACAACGAGCAGTATGAAGGCTGACTGAATTTGCAAGAATTCGGAACGCGTAGCATAATGAACTTAAATTTTGTGTTCCATTAATTTAAATGGACGTTCTATTTAAGATTTGGCTGAATTAAAGAGACCTAAATATTTTGTTGCCTCAACATCAGTCGATGCTACACCGTTCATTTCAATGGAGCACAGAATTGTTTATTTGAAATGAAAAACTGCGTTAAAACAGTTTTCTTTTCGTTTACTATTAATTTGTTATTTTGGAACCGAATTGAAAATCTGATATTCTACTATTTACGGTTTCTTTATTGCAAAGAATGTTCGTATCAACCGCAAAGAGAACTGTTCTTCCGTTTCGAATTGTCGAGGGCATATCGTTTACGTAAAGTAGGAGCAGAATAGGTTCTAAAATCGATCTCTGAGGAACTCCACGTTCAACTGGCAAAGAGTTCGGAAACAAACTTTACATAATGTTTCATCAGTCCAGTAAGGTATTTCCACTCTCTGAGATCGTTGTTTACTGTACGAACATAAACAATCTAGAGCAATACCACGGATTTCAGAAGGGAAAGGATATTGATTTATTAATTGGGGAAAACAGTTAGTAAGTAAGAAGAGAACGTGGAATTCTCACAAATACCAATATGAAAGACCTTAAACCGGAGAATAGCCCTCAAATAGACCTAATGTTCATCAAACCATCATCCAATTTTCTAACAATGTAGCGCAACATAATACCTTTGGATCATTTGTCTAGGTGCACTAGTAAATGTGTTGTTAATTCTCATGAACGTTCATATGCCGACATGTGATTGCGTGAATCAGAATTGAGATATTAAAAGAATTTCAGCGTTATTCAACGATCGTTCAGAAGTATATTTCTCAGTTAATTTCAGGATGAATCTGTAATGAAATGTGTACACTGTAACACTTTTCACGTTAATAATTCTATACTCATTATCAAACAACTTGTTCCATAACCAGTTCGAAGTCATTTATTTAATCTATATTATCTGTTTATTTCACTCTTTTATATAAATTTAATTTTCTACAATTTTTATTCGTCAGAAACAAAAATATTACTGAATGGGGATAAGACGAAGAACATAAGAAAATGAACGCCAACAAGAAGATATCTGCAGACATTTGATGAATAAACTGTCTCAAAAATAGAAAATGTGTAAAACGTATTGAAATGTAAGGTTTGATATTTACTAGGTAGACTATTAGTTATTAGTTAATTAAAAAGCAAGTGAACCAAGTATTGTCAAATCAAATAGGCAAATGAGTCAACAAATGTGGCGGGCGTTTCTCGTTCACAATTTTCACATTAATTATCAAATATTATAACCATTGTCTGATAAGGCGGCAGCTACTCGACCTCGAGGCAAACTTCGTGACGTGGCAAAATCAAGAACGTGACAACACCCTAAAATGCAAGTCTGCCACTCCCAGCACTTTCAAATAATTAGTCGGGACTGCCGCAAACAAGCCAGCGCTTTCCTCAATTCCATATTTTTCTGATTTAATGAGCGAAAAGAGAAGTTTGTAAGCAAATAAATCATTGATCATGCAATTCAAGGAATAAACAATGCTCTATATTAGAAGTCCATGATCCCATCTTCTCAATATAAACACCAATGCATTTTCTAGCATTATATCTCGACCCTGAATCGGTAGGTTAGCTATGTTGTTTCGAAGCCATCCCACAGTGGCAACGACACAGTCACGCGACGAAGTCAAGGACGAGACAGCTAAACATGCGCATTCTGCTGTGGCGACGCAACCATCTCATTAGTCGGTGACGGCGCCTGTCACAGCCCCAACCGACGCGGCGCTTAACGCATCCAGCACTACTGCATCGTCCCAGCTCGGCATCATTACAACGGATAGCTTGCGTTGTATGAGAAGCAAGTTTGCAGAAGCTCAAAATAATTGTATTTTAATAAACAATAGATACAACCGTAACTAATCTGATATATTTAAAGAGTAAATAATATACACGGTTGATGCTTGTAAACTAACACGATGATCGGCGTTTATAATCCACCAAGTATGTTACTAATACGGGCGGATTATGATGACTAAACACTTTGCAAAAATATGGATAAACTCAAGCTGAGCTGGGCTGACAACACAACACGTTCTCTTCCGGGCTCAGTCGTATTCTATCCTGGAGAGAGACCTGTGTAATTATAACGATCAGCTTTTTCGGCTGTATCCTTCGTAAGAAGAGGTTGTTAAGCTTTGCATTATGAATTATGAAATTGGTAAGATGATGATGATAATTGATCCTGGCCTTTTGAACCATCAAGCATTTGCCTGTAATAGCGTTTTCCATTCGTTACTGAAACCCACCCTAGTGCAGGGCAGAAACGTCATCGCTCACAATAGTGCTACCCCACACGCGTGAAGGCAGCTACGAATGAAATGGGTTCCGTAACTGAGTCAGTGCTTGTGCGCTACGTAGTGAAATTATACACAGCTGTTTTGGTCAGTCTTTGATGGAACTCGAAAATAACAATTTTGAATTATGATCGTCGTTATAGTTTTATGAAGTCTTTTGGTAATTCTTACTTCTTAACTCATAAATTGTTAACGTAGAGATTTCTTTATTTAAAAACTACAGAAAACTTCAAATGCGTATGAGTCGATATTTCATTTTCAAGATTTGCCAGTGATCGATATAGTACACAAGATTTTTGAACCAAAAGGCTTCTGTAGAATTGTTTGATTACTGAAAACAATAAAAATATTAACGCAGTTTCATTTTCCGCTGGTATATGTATGGGCGCATGAAACATTTCTTGGCATATATATTTGAATGATTTTGTAAGAGTCACTTTTTTATTTTCACTTGTATAGCGTTTCAGGAGTGGGGCAGCCACTAAAACACTTTAGTTTCTAAATAGCACAGGGTTTGTTAATGAAGTTATTCAAGGTTACATTTTCGGAAAACAATCTGATTTTCAACTTTTAAATCTGAAACATTATTTTAGAACATTTCTTGCACAACATAATATACTCCATCATTCAGTATCCCTGCGTGACAGAAAGATCCTCAAATGCCTTCACGAATTTCTACGAATCTAAATCAGCATGGATAACTACCGTACCAACCTCACAATGGCCAGTGCACTGAACTGCACTGACGCGATCGTCAGGTGCAGTTTAGTCTTTGCCCTAGTCAATGTCGATGTGCGAATGGAACACGCAGTTCTTTGCACTGGTGCACCCTAGCAGTCGAATGGAACCTGAAAGCTGCCTGAGTGCGCACTGGGTGCGCACTAGCGCAACGAATGGACACAATATATTTATTTTGAACTAATTAGAAGGTAAACATTTCTACAAATATAAATTTAAACACTTAGTTTATAAATTAAAAAGTAAATAATTCTTTAACACAAATTTATTTAGGAACCATAAAATCTTTTGATTGAGAACACGTGCTCAGGATCACAGCTTTCTGTAGATTGATGATAATGTTCGTCTCGATCCCCCAGTTTTTCAGATAGTGCTTCAGGACGGTAGGTATCACACCTGTTGCTGAGGAAGGACGATCGGCACAATCTCCACCTCCAATACATGCCACTGCGCAGCACATAACTTGTCTAAGTTCCTATTGCTTTTGCGTTTTCGTTTTGTGTGTTGTGTCGAGATTGCTGGTATCTACAATAACAGCTATGTCTATCAGCCATACTTTCTTTTAGATTTATCCCAAAGTATTACATCAGCCTGTTATGACGAACTGTTTTGTCAGTCAATACGCTTCGATCAGTATAATTTATACATGTTATTCTCGATGACATGTGTTTTGGATGTTGCCTTAGTAGTACTTGTATCAAATTCACTAGCAGTTCCACATTTCATTTGCAAGTTTGGCGTGGATGATTCGTGCTACCATATCGATGCCCTCTCTGTTTATAATCCGTTGGGGCCACATGTTACAACCCGAAGTAGTGTATGGATTGTTTCTTGGCCTACACCACAAGCCAGCAGCAGATATCAGAAGGCACTTCAGGGTCTTTAATAATGTGCTTAGAGATAATTTCGTGTTGCAATTACCTGGTCCTGGATTGCTATCAAGATCCTTCAGCTATCCTTCAGTCTCGGGGTAGAGATATCCTATTTTTAAGCCACTTGTACGACAAGCAGGCGTCGACATTTGATTTGGCTATTTCTGTAGGATATCTACCATGGCGATCTTTTTGTTTCCATTGTTCTAAGAGCTCGGCTTGTGTTGGTTGTCCGTGTAATACATTTTTTTGTTTAAGTTTGAGTGGTGTATAGTTCTCGTCTACTTGCTGTATTACTCTATATAGCTGACATGACAACAATCTCTCATTGAAATGCTCTCTCATATCCGTTATCAGTTTTGCATGGAGATTACCAATATTTAGGATGCCCCTACCCCTAATTTCCATGGTGGTGTTATTCTTTGAATAGAGCTTTTGGATGGTGATATTTGGAAGCAGGTCATTTTGGACCTGATAATCCTCTCCAGTGAGTCCAAATCAGTTCCTAGTCCGTTTTTATAATGCCTAATAATTAAGTAATCCACACAGAGAATGGCATATGTATTAATTGCTGTTGTAAGATTACACGAGAGTTGAGGGACGTCTTAGGTATGGTATTCAATCTGTTGGTAAACTTTGTTTTTAACTTCTCTTTTATCTGACTGTGTATAATCATTTTATTTTACTGCATCCCCATATACTTGTAAAACTCATTCATTCCCATTCCAGTGATGATCTCACTTGATGCAGATCTCATGCTCTGTGCTGTCTGTGAATTTTCCCCTTTGGAATACTTTGTATTTTTGCATTTTCTATGCCAAACTGCATGCCTATATCACTAGAGAATCTTTCAGTGATATATATTAGCTTCTTCAGACTGTAGTGAGCCAGAGTATTGTTTTATGTCATCCATGTATGCCAGATGGTGATCACTTTTCTTGACCTTTCGGTTCAAATCCCAGTTTGGTGTTGTCAATAAATATGTCAGGGGTTAATGGCAGGCAAGAACCAAAACGGACTAGAGCTATCTCCTTGAAATATTCCCCGCTTAATCTTCAAAATCTTTGAGACCTCTCTCGTTCCCTGAATGCATGTGTATTCTCGTACACCAGTAGTTCATTACAGACTTGAAATTCCACAATCATAGGGTTAATACGATAGAGTTAATGATTCTAAGGACATGGATAGGCAATCGTGAGGATGATGTCAGATGCTTTTTATAATCAAGAAAACAAGTATACAGAGTTACACTTTTTCCACATGCCTGAGACGTAGTAACACTGTCTATTATTAACTGTTCTTTACTTTAATGAACCCTTGCAGCTGCCTTTTGGTTCTTCGATATGATGTTATTTTGTGGCTGTGTTGTTCGATGATCTTATGTAGACAGCCAGTCATGATCTTGCATAATGCATTGGGCATGTGATTGGTCGGTAATTCCCTGGATGTAGTGTCATTTGTTCACTCAAGATGTCTGGAGTTTCTTCCGGATTTTTCAGGTAATGATTTACAAGTGTCAAGATCTTTCCTTGGAGACCTGAATCTCTTGCCAGATGGTATGAAGTCATCAGGACCAGGGCATTTCAGTTAGCCAGCTTACGAATAGTAGCCCGTAAGATATCCATGATGCTAGTTTCCATGTAATCTGACAATGCCTTCAGACTTGTAAATTAATGCTCTTCGGTCTCCTACATTCTGTTCTGTAATTTGAGTTAAGTGTAGGTAGAGTTCCATAAAACGTTTATATAATTCCTGCCGGTAACCTAAATAGACTGCTTCGCAACGCTGGAATATCCTTACAATATTTTTCATTCATGTCAGTAGTCCTCCCGTCGTAGCAGGCCTGCCTGAGTGGTCCCGAGTGATGTCAGGAAACACTGTTGGCAGGTGCAGCTGATTGTATTTGGGTGCGTTCGTCGGCTGTAGTAACTTCAGGTGACCAGTGTGTGCCTGCCTGTTCAACAACACACCACTAGCGGCTTAAAACTGTCACGAACAGCGCTAGCTCCGGACGTGCCCTGACGCTCCCCAGGCAGCAGCTTATGTTATTATTATTATTATGTGTGTGTGTATTATTATTATTATTAATATTGTGTTATTATATATCACATATTATTAAATTTGTCTCCCACATGCATCTCTCGGTTACCATGAACAAGATATACGTTTGAACTGTGATAATCAGCACTCAGTCAGCTTCCATCAATGTTCAGAAGCTTCCAGGCGATGTTACATGTGTCTATTATGACAATCTTCGTGGATGTATAACCCTTTCTTCAGTTGCCAGTTCAGCCAAAGATTCATGCAGAAACTTGAGATTTCAGTGGCACCTACTAATTGTTGGTGAGTACAATCGTCACCATTTACACGTCGCTCATATTTCCACTTTATCTCATTTGCTACAACTTGTTATATTTATAATTTTTTCACTCCTTTTTTTGGGGATGTTGTGACCCTATAGCAGGACAGCGAAATCAATCAGATATAACTTCTTTTTTATTTATTTATTATTTTATTATTTATTACTATTTTTATTATTATTGCTCTTTATTTTTGTAAAAATTCAGTGTACTACAATTTTCATTTCAATTTCACTATTCAGCGTGCGAAAGGTGTTCACCGATAGTAGTTAAAGGCACTGAGTTGTTACAATATTTTTTGTCTAATATTATTTAAATAATCAAACTGATTATCAGTTTAGTAAAGATTGACTTGATATAATATAGATAGATTGAAACAAAATATTTAGGTATAAAAATAATTTTGATTGGAATTTTAAAAAGTGGAACACAGTGTATACCTAAAACTACAAAATAAAGTAGTAGTGCTATAGCAGCATATAGTTTCTCGCATTATTTCCAAATTGCAATTTTTGAAAATTTAGAGTGCAATGAGGTGAGTAATTCTTTCAAACACACCTCCTTCTATCCCAGTGGAAAAAAATTAAAGAAAAAATTGAACGGTTTTTAGAAAAAAGTTATTTTAATTATCTATATTTTATTACCAAAATATACGAAAACTACTCAATTTTTTCAAAGAATTGTACATAAACTAATTTAAAGACTTATCATTAGGAATAGTTTCATTAAGGAAAAATCTCTACTTTCAATATTATAGTTGCCTTGAAGTAATTAAGACTCTCCAAATATTGCAATTTTGTAAATTTCAAGAATTCGGGATATCAACGATCATGAGACCTCCACCAGTCTCTGCTGATTTTGAAGCTATTTGAAGACAAAGAAGTTTGATCAAAAGTTTGGTCGAAATGGTGGATTCAAAAATAAAGATCAAGATGAAGCCATTCCAGTATAGTACCCTCAAAATCCGTTTGAAACTCCCAAAGCCTCGAGATCATTCAGATTGGTTTGGGAATATCAATTTTGAAGAAAACCAGAACGCTTTAGGTTGTATCGTTGCCCAAACGCTACAGACGGATAGACAAACTTGCCGACAATCGATCTTTCGGTATCAAGGCATAAGACAAGCCGATAATATTCTGGCTACACCACGTGTGAAATTTGTTTTTAATTTGGCATCAGTACTAAATTCACAAGCTATATCCATTTTACACTGATGGAAGTAAAGTCAAGGATGCCAAGCAGTTGGAACTGCTTGTATCTGTCCTGATATCAATGTTCACGTAATTAGAAGTCTGCATCCATATGCATCAATTTTCACCACGCTGAATGTATAGCTATCAAATGCAATGGACATAGCTTTGAAGCACAAAGACAGAGATGTTGATGTTACACTGATTCCCTTGAGTGTGTAGTAACATTAGAAAAAGACAGTAAATATAAGAACTAATTACTATTTACTAGATATTAAAAATAAGATAAAGGAATTTCATACTGACAATAACTTTAAAGTTAATATTATTTGGATACCTGCACAAAGGGATTGATGGAAATGAAATATGGCTGACTCGCTGGCAAAAACTGCTACAACTAAGAAACCTTCAAATTTAAAAATACCTTATACCGATTTTCATTATATTTTAAGAGCAGTGCTATGAGGAGCAGTTAATAGTATTAAGCAAGCCGCAAACATCAAAGGCAAGGAATACTTTGCATCATTTTATAAAGAAGCTGAGAGACCTTGGTTTTCATGGCAAATCCATTGAGAGGATTTTGCTTCAATGGTGAACCGATGTAGAGCTGGCCATTACAGTCTAAACTCTTCATTATTTAGAGTCAAATTGATATCTGATCCAGCATGTCATTGTGGATACAATAATCAGGATCTAAATCATGTAATATGGCAATGTTCAATATATAAAGAGGAAAGGTAATACCTAATCAATAGATTGAATAAGATAAAGAGATTTTGACCCTTAGATGTCAAAATATTCCTTGCACAACAATAGCACCAGTATGAAATACATTTATGCATTTCTGTCGTATGTAAAATAAAGTATAAGATATATGGAATTATTTGAAACAAATTTACTGAATGTAAAAGTTGAAATGTAGTGTAAAATGTAAATCAATGTAATGTATAAAATTAGTAATATGTGTGTAAAATTTAAGAAGAAGCAAATAACTTCCTTAGGAGGTTAAAAAGCTTTAAATAAAAAAAAAAAAAAATTTGGCATCCAGGATTTATCCACTTTTTCGTTACCAGGGTGAGGAATTAAGGGTTTCAAAATTTTAATAAGGGTTTTTCTGCCAAAAATTCGCCGTTTTCCGGCGCATATAACTTTCTCTTCTTATTAACTGCCTTCGTAAGGGCGAGGAAGCAAAAAGGGGGAAATTTACTTCAGTTAATAAATGTTTGTAAAGGAAAGAGCCAGTTCTGTAAATAGACACTTTAGGAAATAGCCAGTTCTAAAAGTTTCAAATATTTTATTGTGTATACGTAATCTACACGCCTCTATATGAACGTAGACCTCAGTTTAGCGTGTTATAATAGTGATATCGACGTTGCGGTCGTCTCTCAACTTGTCTCTTATTCGGAGGTAAAGTTGGGATAGGGTTAATGTAATAGCAATTGCTGATTTGCCTCCTGCACCGCGCTTGGAGGCCCCACACAGTTGTGTCACAGTAATGACACACTCTTGAGTTCATTTCAAAATAACCTCCGAAAGTTCCTTGCGTTGACATTTCCTGGAAGAAAACAAAATTTCCTCCTTCCTTTTGAAAGGTCGGCTCCTATTTGCGGAAGAGCAGGCCAATAAAAGACCTCACAGGAAGAAACCGGATGTCAAAACAATGAGCTCTTTGTCGGAAACGAACGCCCTCGATCCCACTTCCCGGAAGACACATATCACCCGCATAGAAAAATATCTCAACTTAATTATACTTTCACGTACCAATAATTGGAGACCAAAACTCCGTTGAATTCCGGCATCAGGAACCTACAAATAAAAGAAAAGTGTTGGTGTCACCATTTCGCATACTACGAGTATGAAAAATCGATTTTTCTATCGACAGATATCAAAAGCAGAGTCCCACGTGTAAACCATTATCAGGGAGACAAGTGTACTTCTTTTAAAGCTCTCTATGAGAATCATCGTCTTGTTTTGAAATTCCACCTCCCGACCCGCAATAGACTTAAGTATTTCATTACGGAATCAGAATTAAACAAATGTGCGCGAAGTTTATTTTATTTTTCATTGTATAGACATAATATAAATAAAGAATGTTTGAATTTCTCGCAGTAAGCCGGAACGAGATCTCAAGCACAGAGCTTTATAAAGAGACAACGAAATTCAGACGCAAACAATACGCTTTCAAACACATTTTGAATGCGTATGCATTAATTAGTAATGCAGAACAAAAAAATTAAAACCCGGACGGCAACAATTTGAACAACAGGTCAGGGTTGATTCCATAAAAGAAACACTGCGCAGCTCAGGGCCGCAAACAGGAAGAGCGTGGGCGGAAAGAGAGCGGAAGGGAGAAGACTAACGCGGCGCGGCGACGCCATCACACGTGCAGCGAGCAGCCATCGGTCTCAGGCAGCACGGGAGAATTGCTTACGTGATTATGGATGCCATCAGGAGCCTAGTAGCAGTTTGTATACTAAGCGTAATATGATTTTGAAACCTTCCCTTTAAATATTTTATGATTTACAATCATACAGCTTTTTTCTTACAACTACATTTACTTCATATGCATAAATGTTAAAAATAATAAATATCACGAAATCTTATATCAGGTTAAATATAATATAAATATAAATACAAAAAATATAAACATAAAAATATAAATATAACAAAAAATATAAATATAAAACCATATAAACAGGTATAAAATCTTAACTGCAGTTACAGAACCTGTTAAATTTAAACTGTTCTAAAATGTTTTTAATAATCCAATTGTTCTAATTAATTTGGCTATTGATTAAAAATTACTTATCAATAAGAAATACTTAAAGTTTCGCGTATTTAGCAAACCAAGAGAAATTAATGTCTTAGTTCATAAGAAGAGATATGAAAGAAAAAAGAGAGTTAAAGCGGTAGGTTGTTTGATTCACAAAGCACAGAAATATAAACCTTTAAAGAAGCTTAAGCCGTTATTTAATGTACATCATCTGAGTATCCTTTGAAGAAGCAAACTTGAAAAATTTAATATTATCTTACATCATTATGATTTCCTTTGAATTTGCAAAAAACACGAAAAACTTTGTTTTTAATTATATTTAATTAAATATTCATCTCATCAGCTCCTCTCCTCTCCTCAACTCTCATTACCTCTCTATTGAATGAAAAATGACGAAATGCATTAATACACATAGTCTAAAAAGTTAAAAATCTCATAAATAATAATAATAATTAGAAATTCTTCATGAAGTTGGCCCATAAATAAAATAATTCAGACCACTGTCGTTTCTGAACATTGTTCTCTCATAAGAGAGCTATGAATGGAATATAAAATATATCATTACTGCACTGATTAATATAGAATATAAGAATTAACAAACAGTTAAATAAAATTCAAGATACCAAGAGATAGTTCATAGGAACCTACACTGTATCTCGTGGGTATTATTTTAAGACTGCTAGGCTATGGACAACCTGAATCATCAAGCTCTAATTAAGTTCAGTGAATTTTCCGATTTCCTGTGTCAACCTGACATATTCATCCATGGCAAATCAATTGCATGAGAAACTTTGGCATCCTTTGCATCCTTTGGCAAACTTTGCATCCAGAAACTTTTGTAAACTAATTATTTTTATTTATGGGCCAGCTTTTATGAAAAATTCCACTCCAATGCAATAATTGTTAATCTCTTCTAATTATTAGTAATATTTTTCGACAGCTTCTGCAATTACATTGATTGAAAAATGGGATTTTAGAGATAGTCTCTCGCCAGTCGCAGACCAGGCGGACGTGTTTACTAAGCGCTCTACCTGCTGCAGGATGGTGTCGACGGGCAGTGGCGCGCGGCTATCGGCCGCTGGGTGAGGAGCTACCTGCCGCGCGGTGGCGGTGCCGGGGACCCAACGCAGGGGCTGGGGCTCCTTGCAGCGTGTTGGGCGCGGCGGTGATGGCGGTGCTATTGGCGATCGGTGGGGTGGAGCTGAATCGGCCCCCTACTAACGTCGATATCATCGAGACTATCAATGGGAACCATAAGAACTTATTGATAGAATCGATGTGTTGCAGGCCAGGGTTACGTCGGCAGAGACTTGTTCTGATCGCTGCAGACAGCCAACGAGCAGCTGGTTCGCAAGATTAGTTACCTTGAGAACCAGTCGCGACGTAACAATATCATTGTTACTGGCATCCCAGAGAAGCGGAACGGGTCTTGGGCGGACTCAGAGGTGTATCCTGGATCTTGCGGAGCAGCTGGGGTCAGGTTGGAGCTCAGGATATCGAGCGCGCACCGGACCGGGCGGCGGCGCGGAGGACCAGCCACGTATGGTGGCCAAGCTGGCCTCTTTCAGGAAGCGGGAGGAGCTGCTGCGTGCAGCCCGGAGTATCTCCCGGAATGGCAGGAGTGCGCGTCCGTGAGGACTTCAGCTGAGCAGTGCGGCAAACGCGTAAGGCGATTAATTCCCGCATTGCGGGAGGCAGCGAGCGGAAAGCAGGCGTCGATTCGTTTCGACAAAGCTTGTCGTGTCAGGGCGCAGCTACGTGTTGGCTGAGCTGACGGCCCGTCCGCAGGCGTGGGAGGCGGGGCGACGGGGTCCCGTGAACTCGGCGCGAGGGCCAGAACGCCCCAGTAGGGCGGAAACCCCCTTCCGGGCAAGCGGGCGCCTCTTCGCGGCCGCCCCGCCGCGCCTTCGGCCGTGGCCGCGGCGCGCTGCGGCTGCGCCTCGTTGCTGGGGCAGCGCGGACGACCTCCTGACCCCGCGGCATCGCGGCGGAGGCAGTCTCGTTCGCGTTCGCGTCGGCGGTCGCGTTCACGCGTTCCCCGCCGGGCCCGGCACTCGGCGAGTCCCGGACGCTTTGCGGCTGACAGCCTGGGCGGAGACCTCTTACGAGGGCGATGGCTGCGGCTGGAAGCGATGCGGCAACAGGAAGCTCGCGGTGAGTCAGGACCCAACAGGTCGCCAAATAGGCAGAATAGGCTTTAAGAATAGGATGTTGGAACATCAAGGTCTAGGCTCTAGCTCAATCAGACTTCCATGGGTATAAACACATTTGATATTATTGTCGGTCTCGTAGAAACTTGGTGGAAGGAGGGTGAGACTTTAAATGTCTGGTTTACAGCCATATGCAAAACTAAAAAACGTAGAGGAAAGGGTAGGTACCGGGAGGTGTTGCGTGCTATTTCAGGATAGGTTAGTGCAATTTATTTATGAAATTACAACAAACTCGACAATTTTCTTTGTATTAGACTAGTAATGCAAAATACCACAGACCTCGCAATTGTATTTATATACCGTCACCCACAGGGCTCGCGTTATTATTCTCCAGAAGCTTTTGGTGAAATCAATAATTTCTTAGACTCGTTGAAGCAAAGGTATCCGAATACTGATTTACTAGTCTTAGGTGACATGAATGCTAGAATTGGTCATGAGCAGGAAGTATTTTCCGGAGTTCGATCGGCAAAAGAAGCGAGAGCTAATTCTAGAAAAAGCAAAGACTCAGTCATCAATAATGAGGTCAGGAATTGTTAGAATTATGCGAAAATTTAATCTCGAAATCTTAAATGGCAACTATGGACAGGATACTGAAGGGAACCTATAACTTTTTATTGAGTGGGAATGGAGGTAGTGTAATAGATTATGCTCCTGTTGTCTCATGAAAGAATAAACAAGATTTATTAGATTTTGGAATCGAATTACGGGCAGAATCCGACCATTTGCCTGTGTGCGTTCATTTAGCAGTAAATGCTACTGAACTGCCACAGGCAGTGGCACAGGCAGAGACACCGACTTCACAATAGCAAGACGACGGTTTATGGAAAGAGGAGAAAGCGACAGGAATTTGCAGAGGCTATTCTTATCGGTAGGGTGGGCACGAGGAGCGGTCACCGGAAAGGCAAACAAAGAATTTAGAAAGGAGACTCTTTTCCTTGCAGGGAGGGCATGCAGATGTGGGGAGAGGAGGAAGGGTGCTGACCCAAGGATGGTTTAGCGGGGAGTGTCGGGTGGCAGGCAGGCGTGAAGCAATGGTAGCCTTAAGAATGTTCGAAACAGTGGAACTGCGGAAGCGAGAAATAGTTACTTGTTACTACGTAGGCAATACAGCAGGCCACAATTAAGAAATCAAGAAGAAATCTTGGCAGGAGAGTGAGACAACAAGAATAGAGGCAATTTTAGAAACAATCATAATAAATCAATTTAGGACGTTATAAGATCACTGCGTAATAAAGAAATGTAAGTAATGCAATTTCATCAGACGCGTGGGAGCAGTACGCCACGGGCGCTCGAAATGGCGAATATTTGAAACAGGGATATATATTATCACGGACCGGGATGTCCCTGAATTAGACGAACCGATAACCTGGAATGGTGAATAGGGCTATACTGTGCATGAATAATAAGAAGGCAGGCGGCGCGGACGGCATTCCGACGCACAATTTATTTCCGAATTGTGGCACATATGAACCAGAGAGTATTCGTTTATTTAATGCAATAGTTGATTCTGGATCGTATCCAGAAACGTGGAGTACAGATATCAGCCAGTCTTTAAGATAAAAATTAATACGAATTGCCCACAAATTATCGCGGAATTAGTCTTTTACCAGCGCTGAGCAAGCTATTTTGTAAAATACTCAACGGGCGACTGAGTGAATGGGCGGAAAAGCACGGTAAAATATCCAGTGCAAAGCAGGCTTTAGGAGAGGCGCGACTGCAAACAATATCTTTGTGTTTAGATGCCCTAGTAAAGCAGGCGCTTGCGCGTAAAGCAGGGCCACTTATATTGCAGTTTTGTAGATTTCAGAAATGGCTTTTGGCTCTATCAATAGGAAAGCTTTACCTGCTTAAAACTTAATGAGCTAGGCGTCTCACGTAAAGTTTTAAAAGTGTTGCCAGAGCATATACGAGCCAATAAATTTCTGTGTCAGGTGCAGTGATGAGTACAACGCGAAAAATAAAATCGACAGTAGGAGTAAGACAGGGCTGTCCTCTCTCACCGCTATTGTTTTATCTTGTATTTTATAAAACGATTTATTGACGTGGTTACAGGATGCGGATACATCTGCGCCGGGAAATTGAGGGCCTGAACATTCCGGACTACTATATGCTGATGATTTAGTTTTATGTTCGAGGACTATTGACGGCTTACAAAAGTTTAAATATCCTAGAAACGTATCGTGAAATATAGGGATTAAAAGTAAATATTCAAAAAACCAAAGTAGTTGTCTTCAAGAATGGTTATCTGGGGTAACAAGGAGAAATGGTTTACGCTCAGGAGAGATTGACCAATTAGAAACATTTACATATCTTAAGGGCAAAATTTTCCATGAATGGTGGATGGAGTAATCACATAGTGGCGGCGCACGCAGTAAAGGAAGAATTGCGCTCAAAGAAATCGTTTGCACCCAGTGCGCAGGTTCAGATTGCCTTTAAGGTGTGCGAGACGATGTTTAAATCTTCGTTCTCCCAGCAATGAATTATGGGGCAGAAATTTGGGGAGTGGATAGGATAGATCGACTAGAAAGCGTCGAAACAGATTATTTCAAATTAATTCTCGGAGTCTCTAGATTCGCAGCAAATGCCGGAGTCCTAAGAGGTCGGTAGTGTAGGAATTTGGAAGATTTTAAAATGAAACCCATTAAACTTTGGATTAAATTGCTTAGGTGAACAGACTGACTCACTTATAAATAGATGTTTTCAGGTGCAGTTACAGGAAGCAACCAACGCTACTGGTCGTATAAAATTAAACTGCTACTGGAACGTTCAGGTCTGGAGACGTTTCTCGGAAATGGTGGGGAGATAGGGGAACACGTGACATAGAACAGTTAATTTCCGGATAGACTTGCGGATATTAAGGCAAAGAGATCCTGGCAAGCAACGGCCGAAACGTTCGCTAGTTGCGCAAATTCACGAGTCCGTTATGGGGTTGCGAACGTTACGTAAATACGCAAAGGACGCAAGAGGATACGCTTGGTTCAGGGTCGGGGTGGATGCAACGTAGATTAAGGACTCGAATGGTAATGGCATCTGTGTGCTTTGCGGTGATAAGGAAGACTGGATCATATCCTTTTAATTTGCAGTACGACCAGAAACTTGGAGAGGAAAAATGGATGGGAATCAAATTACTACTTCAACACGGAACAGCAACTCGCCCAAAACATTCTAGGGGATAAAAGGCTAACTTCATGAAAGAAGTAGGAATATTTCTCGGAAAGGTTCAGACCGCTAGAGAGCAAATTAGGTGGGAAAACAGCGGTGGATTGATACGAGCAGAGCCTGAACTGGAGAGAAATATGTAATAAATCAATAAATAACAATAATTAAGTTAGTCAGTAAGTTATATTAGGTTAGTAAACAGTACAAAAAATAAATAAAAAAAAAAAATAAAATAAAAGTTATAAATTGTAGTCAATTGTTAAGTATAAGTAGATAAATAAATCAATAAAAAAAAATATATATATATTAACTTAAAATAATTAAAATAAGTTAAATAAATTAAATTAAATTAATTTTAAAACAAGTTAAATAAATTAAAATTAAATTAATCAAAATAAGTTAAATAAATTATAATTAAATTAATTAAATAAGTTAAATAAATTAAAAATAAATTAAATTAAAATAAAATAAAAACGGCTAAAATAAAGCACATTAGGGGGGCGAAGGGAAGTGGGAATCGGAAATGTTAGGGCGAGGCGTTGGTGCGGACGATTTTCTGTGGTGCTGTTGTTTTCAGGTGCGGTGGGGCCAAACACTGGAGGAGAATGCCCTGACGCCCGCGCCGAATAAATAAATAGTCTAAAAACCGGATAGAGTAGCATGTACTCGGCTACGGCAGCAGGTTTTCCCCCTTCGGGGTTTTCCCTCAGCCGTACCTTATGAGTCTCGTTTCCGCGGCTTTGAACGATGAAGAGACCATTGGGGGTGAATGCAGAAGGCGAAAGGTTAGAACTCGGTAGAATGTAGGTATTGTAATGGCTTAAAGGCCTTCGGCCTAGCCACATTGGATCAAGTTTCTAATTTGGCTGTAATAATTACCTATTAAATAAATAAATAAATTTTAGAGATGAATTTTTATGGAAATCGAGTGTTTGGCATACTATTGTGTATCTCATTTACGCTTCAAATTTTCGGAATATCACTACTAACATTTCTTTTCTGATGAAAATATGGTAGAGAGCAATAGTAGAGTTTCCAGCTTTACGGGAAATATGATAAAATGATCACATGATAAAAAAATTAAATCATATGATTTCTTACAATGCACATATTTGTTAATTGCGAGAAAATGCTTGTCGACGTATATGTCGACACACGATCTCACGTTCTAGCAATTAACACCGCACCTTCAGAGATTGGATCTAGCTACCGTTGTGATTGACGTACGAAACAAAATTAACAAACATTAAAATTACTCTTGATCCTGTATAGTCCTGTAACGGTGAAAGTACCAAGACAGCAGCTTTTCGAGTGATTCTGTCTAAAAACATCGATGGCAGACAATGTTGAATGTCCCATGTTTCTCATCCCGCTGTTTTACCCACTAAAGCTCTCACCTCTCCCCTCTTCTGCTTCTTAACCCCCCCCCCCCCTTTCCCCCCATCGTTCCTCCTTGCCTTCCACTGTTTCAGCCCACTATTAACTCTCCTTCCTCTCACTTTCCCCCACAATCTCGCCTCATTCTTCTCCTCCTCCTGCGGCCGTTCTTTCCTATCTCTACGCCTCACTCTCATCGCCGAGCGCTGAGACACGTCGCACACGTTGCTTCTTCCTGCTCTGCCCCACCCTCTTCACCGCTCCAACTGGATCAGTGTAATGTCTTATGCATGAGTCTCAACCGCAAGCAATTACAATCGACGCTCTGCGCGTGACGCCGTGGTGGCGCAGCGTGGCAGGGGAAAGCGGCGGAAACCGGTTACTGGCGGCTGCACATGGGCGGAAGCGGATGGCGAAGTGTAGCGGCGGGGCAGCGCAGAGCGTCGGGCACCGGCTGATTCAGAATTGCCCCGGTATCAGCAGATACTATGACCCGGAGGTCCTTTAAGGTGGATTGTCGACACTAGTTATAGAGCTAGAACGAATTCGGCCGGTGCCTAGGGGGAGTTTCAGCAGCTAGCTATGCTGATCAGTAGGTTTTGATGGTTCCTCTGATGAACACTAGGCCGAATGCAGGAGCAGTGCAATAACAAATGCGGAAAGAACTGGCGTGATGTACCTCCCCTTGTCATTTCTATCCTATCTCGTTACGCACGTGCACCGTACTTCCACATTTTCTACCGCCTGTCGAGCCTACAGCTTCTTCCGGGCAGGACCCAGACGCTCTGGTTTAGATATAGGGAGTGGAAATTCCGCAAAGTCAGTTGATTGATTGTTTACTGATTATGGACGCGTCGCTACTGGGCTTATTAGTCCGTACGTGTAGTGCATTATTTTTTCATCCCGGGAGGTGACGTTGATCTTCCCCCACTGGATGGCGAGACCCGGCGCGGACCGCTGAGGATTTCCCCAACCAGGTACCTCCCCACCAGCGAGGCACCGCCCTAGCCGGGACAAGTTCGAAGTCCCCCCACCGGTGTCCGGGCATGTGTAGTAGCGTAGACTATGTTAGTGTAAGTGTGTGTGTTTTAAGCGGTGAGCACGGGCCAAGGAAGAGGAAGGAAAAGTCGCGCGCGGTCCGTGGCCTGTATAGATCGGCTCGAATCTCAACATCCAGCAGAAACAACATCCGCCACCTCGTGATACTACTTAGGATTCACTACACTAATGAGACTGTCGACCATGCTTGGTTAACGTGCCCGAAAACAACAATAAATCAATTTAATCAATCAAAGCCGCGGTGACTTCCCGGGATATTAGGGTGGGTGGGGAGGAAATGAAGAATTACCGTAAGGAATGGGGCTGGGAAGGACGACCGGGCGGAAGTAGGTGAAAGTAGACTGTTTGGCGTGGCGGAGCGGATGAGAGACGGGATATGACCGATCAGCATGGAGTAGAACGATGTGAAAGAAGCACAGTAGGAGAGAATGACGGGACTTAACAGTAGGGTAGGAAAGGCAGGAAGAGACAGGCTGAGTCGATTGGGTCATGATGGCTAGGCGGAGTTGGCGAGAAAGGAGTGTAGAAAAGAGCGGTGTAGTGCGGCGTGGCGGGGTGTGGAGTTAGAAGGGCGACAATACTAGTCAAGGGATTCTCCCTCCTACCCAGCTGCTTGCTGAGCCCAATGTAGTATTTCAGGTGCTTTCCCCACGAGCTCGGAGCAAGCGTCGAGGGCGGAGAGTGGTGAAACGTTTCCAGAGCAAGTGCAGAGACGATTATTGAGCGAGTCAAAATGACGAGCGCGAAAAAAGCAAAGTGAGGTGTGAATGCGTTTCGATGGAGGATGTAATACTGAAGGGAGTTGTAGTGGTGCAGGAGACGCTGTGAGAGGTCTGGGATGAAGAGCTTATTAAGTCCAGCAGGTCAAAAATTGTTCAACTTGGCCCGGGTATACATGGCAGAGAAAGGAGTGGAAGGACAAATTCCAATCAAACTTCTCAAAAAGTATGAGATTAAAGGAGGTGTGAAATGAACGTCTAAAGTACGAAGGTAATTGAAAAATGTTAGGAAAAAGAAGGGGAAGATTGTGGTCAGGGAAACTGCTTATTTTGTTTATGAAACAAGACGAAAATTGGAATGAATTTGGAATAATAAGATGGAATTCCCACAGTACTATGTATGCGTGTTTATTTCCCTCAAGTAGTGAAAGCTTATCGTATAATTCAACTAGCCAATTCAGTGGGTTACAATCCTGCCAGTTATATACCTACCGACATACAAGAACATACTGGTAATCTACATACATCATCATTCCTTCCTTAGGAAGAGAAATAAAGATGGTAGTTATGATTTAAAAACAGATTCCATGTCTTACATTGAGTTTTGTTATTTTAGAGACACTTTCTACTTTGGACAGATCTAAAGCAATAATCTGGAGTCGCTAAATGCGCAGTTCTAGTGCTGAAAGTTAGTCTAAAACTTTTGCGGGTGTGAAAAAGATCCTACTATCTCAAGTCCCGTGTCTGCTTCTGCGAAGCAAAGAAAAATAAAATATTACGTTATGCACGATCAACAGAGTTGTGCTCATTATCCACTCACTTCTCTCTCTCGTCAGAGCAAGCTATCAACCTCGCGGAAAGCCCGGAATTACGAACAAAGCAAGCCAAGAAAAAATGCCCGACGCGCAGTCTTCAGAACCACGTAATGCTGGTGAGTCATTGCTCTGCTTCCGCCGCTTTCGTTCCTGCGCTCGTCCTCCGCTGGCTGGCTGCTCGGCGCGTCCTCGTCGCAAGTCAGTCTCGCAGCGTCTCGTCGCCGCACGTGCCCGTCCTCTCCGTTTCGGCCGTCACTCCCGGCGCGCCCCCGCCCCCGCCGCGAACACTGCCGCTTTCGCCCCGACACCTCCGCCCCAACCGACTTCGTCACTGGCGACTCCCCAGCCTCCGCGACCTCTTCCTGCTCCGCTATTGTTCCTCATCAGGTTCCTCTCCACTGCCTCTGACACTTCACCCTCTCCATCTCCGCCGCCTACCCCTGAGTCCTCTTCACGCCCTCCGCCAACTCCTGCCCCGGCAGATATTTCCCCTTCCACCACCTGCACACCCGGCCACCCATACTCCCACCCACCTGCCCACACCCTTCACAATCTTCACTACCCGGCAACCTACACCCCTGGTAACACGCACTCTGACGGCTACCCCGCGGCAGCTTAAGCCTTAGCGTTCACTCCCCGGCAGCCTACACGCCCGGCAACTGGCTCCATCACAATCCCCGGCGGCTCTCGCCCTGGTAACACACCCCCGGTAGCCTACAACCCCAACCTACACATCCGCCCACCTATGTAGTTCCCCGCAGTCAACACCATTGACCACCCACACCTTCATCCCCCCTTCATTCCCCCCGCTATTTCCTCCACAGCCTGCGCCCCTGTCGCTCCCAGTGCCACCCCAACTTCTCCATCGTCACCTTCACCTCCAATCCCCCTCAACTGACATCCCTTCACCATCACCCTGCCGCCTTCCCCCTCCCGACCGTCATCTCTTTCGCCGCCCCCCTCATTCCCCTGCACCCCAGCGGCTCCGGCCACTTCATGGTTCCTCGCCTGCATTCTAATGACAAGGTGCGCGCGCCGCTAGCTTGAATATAAAGTCCGCGTCTGCCCCTCCTGCTTCGTCGCGCTTTCGGGCTTGTTTCCCTCCTGAGGAATCCGCTCGCTGGACGTCTCGCGCAGTATTCCGGCGCCGCGCTCGAGACCTGCTGAGCCAGTCTGAAACAGTCTCAAACGCTATCAAACTATCAGTTGGCTCAGCCCCTGGGCCTGGTAGGCAGTTTCGTTTCTTAACCCCGTCCTTGCCGCTCGCTTGAAACTCTCCTTTCATTTCTCGCCCGTTCCTTAGGAACAGTTGCGTTTCTGAAATGCGTAATATTATTTAATTTTTTAACTTATTCTTTCATTCATTGCTTACTCTTGCGATATTGCGCCACATCTCTCACTCGAAACATTAACTTTTCTCACTCGCTATGTCGGTCTTTCACATCTCACTTTTCACAATTCTCTGACATCTCAGTCAATCACATCTAATGTTCAATCTCTCCCCTCTGGCATCTTACTCTTACTCGCAGATACCACATATACTTCCCTCTCGTTCACTGCTCAGTCCGCTTGCTCACGATATCTCTCTCTTTCTTATATCTTTCTCTATCTTTTCATCACTCCCTCTCATGGTACTCTACATCTGTTTCCACCACTGTTGTCTGTTTTTCCTAACCCTCTCACTTTTACTTTATTTCTAGTTTTCTTAATGCCTCTATTTCCAGATTTAATTTTCGTTCTCACCTATTTAACGATTACTATCATTTCCATACGTTCTCTTTTTTTAATTCCTTAAACAAAATCTTTCTAAATGCACACTCATTTCCAAGTCGAATTCAGATCGTTATCTCCATTTTTTCTTCTCTGTTTAGTGCCTTAAAAGCTTAAACATAGGCGAAATATATTACTTTCCTCTTTAACATGAGGTTATAAAACTTCATTTTCTGCTTTACCTTCCTTTTATCCTATCAATCCTGTCTGCCTTTTCTCTCTTTGCTTCCTTGCTTCCTCTCCCCCCCACTCTCTCTCTCTCTCTCTCTCTCTCTCTCTTTTCGGGTGTAATGCTGATCGTCTTTGCACAGAACATATTTCTCTTGCCTGCAGCAATTTTGCGCAAATTCTGTGGTATTGCTTTCAAGCTTTCCCTATTCAACAGACGAAATTCAAACCAGATTGCATGGCACCTTGTCCTATTTCTCTGCAAGTCATATCTACTGCAAGTTGAACTAGCAATGCAATAATTGCAATATATTTCTTATAGTTTGGGTCTGTTACATAAAAAGATTGCAAAATTGGAACTGAAAGCATTTATTCGGTATTTAACAAATTCAATTAACGTGCTGAAAAATTTAAAATTTCGATTAATTGTTTTTCAGGGTTGTATAAACGTTTTTGAATCGAATTGTGCAAAACGGCTGCTAAAGAGAAAAACAGAATTAAATTCATTTCTTGTCCAATAATTAAGTTGCAATTTAAATGTCTTAATCTGCCGCTTTGCCGATTAAAAATTTTTGTTGCTTTTCATTACGATTACGATCATGCCATTAATTCCAGAAAAAGCTATCTTCACATATGAAAAATGAACGGGTTTGGAAATGATAATTATCTTGTACGCCATACGATATTGGCTTTGCATAATTACCGATTCTATTATAGTAGAAATTAGATTAGTAAAATAATGTATTACTCGTGACTTATTATCACAATGGACTCTGCTAAAGTATAAGAAAAATGAATTAATAGAAATATATTAAAAAACGTATTTTGGAGACATTGTGCAAACATATTGTGACATTCTTACAGAGCACTGACTGAAAAAATCTGAACACTAAAATGAGTGTACACTAAAATTCCATAAAAGACTTGAAACAAAATAAATAAGAAAATAAACAATGAAAAATATGAACGGTGCCTTTCAAATATAAGCATTTTTTCTTGCATGGACATTCTATTTACTTCTCAGTACATAAAGTCATCACATAAGCATGAACGGAGTTGTTTTTGTGCTGGAAAGCATCCCGACAACACAAGCGACACATTGGCTTCAAACCAAGAGTTCCGCGTAACCTTTAGTGTCACATCTACCATCGTCGAACAAGCGTGAAGTGATATCAGAAACATAGCTGAATCATGTTAATTTTTTTCTGAATTACAGTTTTCTTAAGGATTTAACACCAAAAAAAGACAATGTACGTTTTCTGTTGCACTATCATTACTTGAATAAGCGGGAAAAGTAATTTCGGGTTGAAAAACATCGTTCTTTCTTGAATTAGATGAACAATTGTTTCTTGTGACCTTTTTTATGAAAAGAGCTTCGTGTAAACACAATCATTCTTGACAAAACAGCAAAGGAAATATTTATTACTGCTAATATTAGTGAGTTTTCCATCTCAAATAGGCCTCAGAAGAGAGATTCTCCATAGAAAAGTAAGTTTATAGAGAATTCAACTTTGTTGCTGCCCGTATGTTGCCATAACTACAAAATTCGAAGCTCAGTTAAAGGCTCGAGATCATTTGCAAGCGGCAAACATTCCTGTACAAACTCACGTTCCTTAGCAAATATCACTTCCACACTAATCAAACTCCAGATTCTGTCAGCCGTCTACAGAGTCGGGCATAATCCAGAGGCTGAGCGACATATGGTTAGCTAATATTCACCAATGTTGCTTCAATTCACATATTTGCGTTTCAGTCGTATTTTTTCAGATGATTTTTCAGCAATACTTAGCATTTATACTGTGGCTTTACCGAAGTTCTAATGATCAGAAGGTGTTAAAGACACAGATCCACTCGGGATCTTTGGCCGATCGATTAATGGAACTAGTTATCAGCCGTGGTACATCTGTCTTCTAATTTTTACCTATTTTTAATTATTCAGATTTACTTATTTAATGATTAATTAGATGTACATGATTCTGTTCTTTTTCATATCTGTTGTGATCATACGCTTTCGTAAGTCCGCGCTGCAGGCCTCCTAAAGGCGGGAAACGCGCAGGCCGTGCACCAGTACGACGTGACCGCCGCCCTCCTCGGCGGCGGGCTGCTTCGGCGAGCCACGTGGCCTGAGGGTATATGGCAAACCCTGGCGAGGAGAGCAGTCCGGATCAGTCAGGAGTGGGAACCGTGGCGGAGGCGCACACGGGCAACAAGAGGCGGTGGCGGTGGACCGATCGCCCCTCATGCCGTATCTACGCCGTGGAGACGGCGCGGCACTTCGACCTGGGAGGCGCGGGCCGGAGCCTGACGTGGATCGACGCAGCGTCCCGAGACGGGACACCAGCAGGAAAAGCGCTAGAATATATTGCTAGAAATTTGCCTTGTACGCAAATGATAATAAAATAATGTTTTACAAACAGGGTGTTTTGTGGATGTAACAATATCTCCCTTCCATAATTGCTTTGCTGCGCATAATTCTCACACAAATCCTTCTTAGAGAATGTGTGCGTAATTCAACCTTTTAGATTTCTCTCATAACCACGTCCTATATTCGAAATTCATACAAGTGAATACTGAGCTACAATATCAAAGTTAACAACATGCAATAACATTTAAAAAAGAAAGAGAATAAGTATATATTCAACACTTTAGTCAATTAACATAAACTTCTGAACGACGAGAAGAAATCTTCAACGAGCTCTTGTAGATAAGTGTTTATCAGCAATGTGACATAACATTCGATCAATTTAACTGGGGAAGACCATAGTAGTTGAACCCGAAATAACACATGCGCACTCACGTTCATAGCAATGTCACTTTGACACTAATCAAGTTAAAAGATTTTTTAGTATTTTCATTGAGAGTGAAGTTTGCAATGCGTGGGCGTAGATCATTGTCAGAAAGAGAGTCCTGGAGCACAATACTGTGCTTGGTCAATTGCCGATATCATTGGCATGCTCTCTGAATCTGAATCAGTGAAATTGTCGCTGATTCTATTGATGAGCGCAAATCCTCACTGATATCTTTAGTCGAAATGTGTAGTTTCGCTGACAATCCCAGTGAATATGAACCTTTTCATAATGACTACCAGCATTTCACTGGGTTGTCAGTGGTACCCCGTACAGCCGTACCGACCGGTCAATTCATTCACGTGCTGTGTTGTGTGTGTAAGCAAAGTCCACGGCGGAACAGGTAAATGAGTTCTGTGAAAACTGACCTGTGTCTGGTGTTTCAGTGCGTTGATGGTAGTTTTCTGCGCTTTTTCTGTGACTCGTCTTGTTGATAACTGTGAGTCGTTTTTGTTTTATGGTGAACATTTATGTATACTATAAATAGGTTAGACATAATAGTTTAATATCTCGTATTTGTTTTATTATTAACTTCCTTCCACTTTTATCAGTATCATTAAAAGTCATTTGTGTAGGGAACATAATTTGGTCACTGTTACATAATACTTTGTAGTATTTCCACACAGTCAATTATAATGCTAAGAAATTATGTTCATGCACAGAGATCATCCAAGAGTCAGGTGCTTGCAAATGATGAGTGTATCCGGGGGTCTTTGAGATCCCATTTCAGGCATCCCAGGCTTTCACATTGCAAAGTAGTTTGTTATTGCTGAACAAGCAACACAGCACAAATTGTGGGTAATTACGACAAAGATGATATTGAATCCATCAAGCTATGACTTAATTTTCACACAACAAAATTACTAGCACTTGCATATCATGTTCATTAGGTGTAATTAAAAAAAAAACACATCCGTAAATAAACAAGGGTACAGTTTTCTTTCGTCAAACCAAGCCTAACAATGCACAAAGGAGAGTACAAAGATTGACGAGGAGGGCCAGCCACATGCTCGGAGCTCGATTTGTGCGCTGTCGCCAGATGCTAGGGTTCTCTTCTGCTGTGCTCCCTCGCTCATGCACCCCGCCGGCCGCACACCACACTCGCCCCCCTCCCCTCTTGCTAGCGGCGGGCAGTCCACGTCACCTCGGAACTGACGAGCTTGTCGAGACTCATCTGGCGCGCTGAAGGAATCAACAAGGCTCTTACCAGGGCGTTAAAATATATTTGATCGTAGGGGGACATATTTTTTTTTTTTAGAGAGTCTTTTAGGGGATCGGGGAGGGTCGGGGGACTTCCTGAGGGTGGTGCAGGAAGGATGGAAGGCGACGGCGGCGGCGGCGGCACTGGTGGCTGTTGCCGCTGTGGCGACGGAGGGGCAGGCGGCGTGGGCGGCGGCGAGATCCCGGGGCGGGGGCGCGGGGGCTGGCGACCACGCCCCTTCGCGATAGCGGCGGCGACAGCAGCTGCTCGGCCACCGCCACTCCTGGAACACACGTGCGGGGGAATGTAAGGATGGGGCATTCATCTCGGCCAGGCTGTTTGGACTTGCGTACAAAGCAATGGCAAACACAGTTTCTTCTCAAGTAAGCTTACGGCAGCGCTCCTCGGCACACATGTTGCAACAACCGTAAATAAATTGAACGAAGAGTTGACGCAGAAATGCGCAGGCTTGTGAAACAGTGAAATAATACTCGTTCATGCATAATATATCATTGATTTAGGTGAATAAGCTGATAAGTCATAAACACTTAATTTTACAGGAAAGCAAAAAACAACGTTTAAATGGATTAAATCAGGGATTAATGATATTCGAACGAAGGTGATATTCACACAAAACTATTGGGATGGTTTTGTTTGAATATCATTAATCTCTTATTTATAGCATTAGCTTAAAGTTGTTTATTGCTACACTGTAAAGTTAAGTTTTTTGGGCTTATCTTATTCACCAGAGTCAAAAATATATCGCATTAGCATATTTTCAGCACGTACACAAAATTATGAAGAATTGTTGTAATTGTTGCAATCCCATACATTATTATATTATATTATGTTATATATTATATTATATATTTTAAATGAATTTTTTGTTCTCGAATCTGTCAATACAGGAGTAATGCAAACGTGCATCTCTACCCACCGAGGCCCAGGGCCCATATGTTTCCAGGGTAAGTGCACGTGACTTCCTTTTGTGGGGGAGTCAGCATTTCAATGCTGAATCCATTTTTAAACCCCAAGGTTGTTAGCCCTGGGGGAAGAGATATGAAATGATGATTATGATGACGGATAAATGGACGATTAGGAACATACAGACATACACAAACAACCACGCGCCAGGCGGGATTCGAGTCCGCGGCCTTTCAGAAACGAGGCAGCTACGGCTCTTCAGCCTTGGCTATGCGGGCCGGTAATTATTTTATTGTATTATTTATAAATTCCCTTTAAGAGTAACAATTTTCCACAAAGTTAGAAGATTTTGTTGGTTGATTTTGTAAGAAGCCTATGCACAAAAACCAACATGTATTAGAAACAATGCACAATATCGAACTATCAATTACTAACTTGAATTTTCGTAACGTGGCGGATGACATAGGACACCTCCCGCCTTATAAAATGAATATTTTTCATTAATTGGCGAACGTCCTTCTCAACGGGGCTCATGGTCGTAAACATGGGCTTATCAGTGTTATAAAAATTCATTTTATAAAGCAGGAGGTGTAAAATGACCTAATGTCATCCGCCACGTTACGAAAACCCAAGTATAAAAAGGAGGTAGTATGTAGTAACTGAGTAGGCGCTGTGTGAATGAGCGAATACAAATTTTAGGTATTTATTTGAATAAAACAGGTAAAACATGTAAGTGATTGTGATGGGAATGAAAATCATCTTCCCACGCTTGAGTTTCAGAATCCCTTCCTGCAACTATTTAACTATTAACATTTGATATTTAAGTAAATTACAATAGCAATAGCATAATAACAATAATAATAATAACAATAATAATAATTAATAATAATAATAATAATAATAATAATACACACACACACATTCATAAAAGCGAGATATTGCCATGTCAAAATTAGATATTTCGTTTCAGAGTGATGAAAATCATTTGTAAGGATAAACGTACTGCAGATTTGAATTTTCTGTATTGCTAACAAAATAGAAACTCACCCTAAGCTCTACTACCACTACAAGCAAAAGGAAAGCTCAACAAAACGTGCGCATAGTGAAGCTACATTTACATCCAGAAGCAAATCAAGGGTCCATCTCTGCATTTGCTCAAAGAATTAGGGAAATTGGACAAAAACCTGATAGAGATGGAGGTTGTTTTAAGTTAAGTTTTTATTCCAATACTATATTCACTCAAGCAATAAACAACACCACTGGCCTTTAAAGCCGGCGGCACGTCTTAAATATCTGTTGAGTTGTCCGGGGATCTGCAGTTTGCCTGTAACTAACTCGCATACCACGCCATTTAGCAAGGGGTGAAAGTCTCACATAAGCAATATTTTGCTGTTAACTACAGTGCCTCTCTCTTACTTTCCAGAGAAAGTGGATCAAGCAAGGTAATGACGGCAGCATCCAAAATATTTGAATGAAATTATACACAAATTAATTTATCAGCATTTTAAGTGGTTTCATTCAAATGATAAATGACAAGAATACCTCAACCGAACCACTGTTGTAACGTCTGACGGGAGGACAATGACGGGTCGAAGCAAATTTGTATAAGGGAATAAGATCAAATGGTTTTGTTCCTTAGAAAATTTACAATAGACGAAAAGGCTGCAAGTTGCAAATCAAAATATCCATATTTCTAAAATAATTTTCAATGGACGGTGTTTGGGGTAATCCTATGTCCGTGGTTATGTCCGTCTGCACGGTTACGTCCATCAGCGTGGTCACGTCCGTCTGCGTGGTCACGTCCGTCTGCGTGGTCACGTCTGTTCGCGTGGTCGTCTGTCTGCGTGGTCACGTCTGTCTGCGTGGCTACGTCTGCCTGCGTGGTCAGCGTCTCGTCTGCGTGGTCACGTCTGTCTGCGGCTGTCTGTCTGCGTGGTCACGTCTGTTCGACGTGGCCGTGCGACCGTCTGCGTGGTCACGTTCCGTTCGCGTGG
Source organism: Teleogryllus oceanicus (assembly GCA_964035755.1). Taxonomy (NCBI): domain Eukaryota; kingdom Metazoa; phylum Arthropoda; class Insecta; order Orthoptera; family Gryllidae; genus Teleogryllus; species Teleogryllus oceanicus. The sequence goes on from CAXIVR010000009.1 coordinate 70,126,934, forward strand.
TCACGTCTGTCTGCGTGGTCACGCGCCCGTTCGTGCGGTCACGTCTGGGTTTCGTCATGCCCGACTGCGTGTGGTCAGTCTGTCTGCGTGGTCACGTCCGGGTCTGCGTGGTCACGTCTGTCTGCGTGGTCACGTCTGTCTTCGTGGCCAGCGTTCGACTGCGTGGTCACGTCCGTCTGCGTGGTCAGCGTCCGTCTGCGTGGTCACGTCCGTCTGCGTGGTCACGTCCGTCTGCGTGGTCAGCGTTCAGTCTGTGTGGCCACGTCTGTCTGCGGTCACGCGTCTGTCTGCGTGGTCAGCGTTCGTTCGCGTGGTCACGTCCGTCTGCGTGGTCACGTCCGTCTGCGTGGTCACGTCCGTCTGCGTGGTCACGTCCGTCTGCGTGGTCACGTCCGTCTGCGTGGTCACGTCCGTCTGCGTGGTCACGTCCGTCTGCGTGATCACGTCTGTCTGCGTGGTCACGTCCGTCTGCGTGGTCACGTCCGTCTGCCTGGTCACGTCCGGCTGTCTGGTCACGTCCGTCTGTCTGATTATGTCCGTCTGTCTAGTTACGACTGTCTGGTTACGTTTGTCTGCTTCTGCCTGTGTGTGTGTGTCTGCCTATGTGTGTCTACCTGTGTCTCTCTTCCAGTTTATGAGTTTGTCAGTTAGTCTGTCATTCAGTCAGTCGTTCAAGAGGTCAACACTAGCACGTATACGATTCAGACGATTTTCTCCGAAATTTATACTCTCCGATCTGAAAGACCTCGAGAACTTGCAATTTTCAAACGGAAGTTTTATATTTAAGGGGTACTTTCTTCAATTTTTCTCAAAAATAAGTCCATCATCATCATCATCTCTTCGGGGTTTAGGAGAGACTCCTGTTCCATCTTCAGCGTGCCACCTCAACCTTGGACGGCCGACATCCCTTTTACCATGAGGTCCGTAGTGATGAATATGTTTTGGGGATGCTGTCACTATTCATTCTATGTAGATATGGGGACCATCGGGTCCTGTAATCTTGTACTTTATTTATTAATGGGAGTACTTCTAATTCTTCTCCTCACTTTTTATTTTGTCTAATAAAGTGCAGCCTTTTACTTCTCTCAAGTACCTCATCTCAGATGTCTGAATTCTAATAAAATCTTTCTTTTTCATGCTTCATATCTCGCATCCATAAAGAAGTATGGGGATAGTCATTGTTTTATAACATTTAAGTTGTATTTCCTTTCTTGTTTTCTTTCTCAGATATTTTATTATTATTCCACAGATGTTTTGAATTTTTTGTTTTTTTTATCGAAATATCTTTATTGAATTCAAAAGTAATATCACATGCTAAATATCTAAAATGGCTAACTTTTTCCGTCCCGTTCTATAATTTTATTATTTATTATTTTACTTCGCATAGGATTTTGCCTCTAAACGCCATTACTTTGCTTTTATGAGTGGAGATTTTCAATTCATTGATTGAAACGGGGCGCGTCAACTGCTTTGGTCATTAGTCCCGTTAGTGTAGTGAATGTTTTTTCCTCGGGAGATGGCGGTGATCTTCCCCCGCTGGATGGTGAGATCCGGCGCCGCCCTACAGTCGGCTAGTGTGGGTTTTAGGGGAAACCAGGACTCTCCCAGCAGCGGGGCACCGCTCCAGCTGGGACAAGCTCTAAGCTTCCGACCGGTCTCCCGGAATATGTGGTAGTGTAGTGCATGTTAGTGCAAGTGTGTGTGTGTGTAAGGGGTCGGAATAGGACAAGAAAGAAGAAGGAAAGTTCGCGCGCGGTCCGTGGCCCGTTTGGTGGGATATTGCTCCGGCATTCGCCTATTATTGATCCGAGAAACCACGGAAAAGTACCGATCAGAGCAGCAGGTCGCTAGAATTCTCCTTCAGACAGCGACTGAATTCGACCTAGCTGAAAAGCTAGTGTCGAAAATCCTGCCACCGTCAGGACTCGAACCTAGGACCTCCCGGTCAGAGACGCTGCTGTGACATCAGTTGATGCATTGAGCTACAGCTCCCGGTCGAGATTTTCAAGTTATATCTTTTATATATGTTTCTCAATTTATAGAGAGCCCTCTCTAACTGATCCTCACTTTCTCGGATAATTATCTGATCGTCTGCAATTAAAGTGTATTTAGAGTGGTTTCGGAGTTTATTTCGATGCTATCAGTAATACACGTTTCCATTCTCTCCGAACGTCGTCTATATGAATATTATATAAACTTGGTGTTAGGCTATAACCGAGTCTAATACCTAGTTTATGTTTAAATTCCTCGGATAATTTTGCATTCAAATCCAACACATTTATAGTTCTGTGGTATAGGGATTTAATTACTTCAATTAAGTAGAGTGAAATGCCTCTTATTCATTATCTTCCATATCGTGTATCGATGCACCATGTCGAAATCTATGAAGGCCATATGCGTTTCCTGATTAAATTCTACCCTCTTCTGTATAAGCAAGTTAATGGAGAATACATCATCTATACATGATCTTCCTAGTTTAAATCCACTTTGTTCTTCTAACAGTATATTTTCTAGAAGACAACTGCTGTTAATACTTATTAGTACATATCTTGTATTACGAATTTAGCAAGGTAATTCCTGTATAGTTCTGTGGTTTACTTCTATTTCCTTTTCTGAATAGTATTATTACCTTTCCTTTTGTACATTCTTCTCTAATAGTACAAGTCTCTCAACAGGTATTCAGTAAATTAAGAAATCTACTTTTAATGACGTATGGGCATATTTAATTAACTCCAGATTAATCCCATCAAGACCTGGTGCTTTTCGATTTTTTAGGTTCTTTAGCGAGTCAACTAATTCATTCAATATCAATGGATCTATTAAGTATACATTTCTGTAGTCACTTTTTCTGCTTCTTCCATATCTGAGTCGTACCATAAACTTTTATAGTGATCCATCCACTCTTTCTCTGATTTTCTATCTACATCTATTCCTGCCCGATCATTTTCCCTCTCGGACGCCAGTAGCCCCGAAAATGATCTCAATCCAACTCTATCTGATTGACCATTGTTCCCTCACCAACTCCCATCTAATAAAAAATGCCGACTCAGTGACCTGTCCAAAATTTGGAAGAATGATATCAACATCTCAAAATATATATGAATGTCTCCAAAATCTAAGAAACTATCTTAGCATCAAAAACAAAACTAATGAAATAATTCAACTGAAATTTTGTGTTTTCGTATTTTTCCTGTACTTTTGTACTGTATTGTCCTGTTCTATATGATTCTGTACAATTTTACTGTTTCTGTATTTCTCTTCATTTAAATTGTAAAATGTATCTCTGGTATAATCCAACAGTGGTCGCTAATGACCATAGATGTTTTAAAGCTACCTAAAATAAATAAATAAATAAAAAAAACTGTCTGAGTGCATCAGATACCAATCGATACGATACGACTTCATACTATACCCATCCTACCATGTCCGATCATATCCGACCAGATGCGACCCCATCCAAAACATCAGGTCCAATTTGCCGTAATTCGCTCCGCCGCCCTCGTTCCTTCCCTCCCAACTCGTTTCGTTTGGGATCCGTCACATTTCGTCCCGCTCTATCCAACTGCATTGTGGCTCAGCCTGTTCAGTCGATCGCCGCCCGCCTCTGCGCGGTCGAGCCCGCATCCCGCCCCCACCCCGCCCACGCCGCTCACAAATTCCGCTTCCGGGCCAGCGGCGCCTAAGCGATTGCTTTCCCGCCCACTTCAATGAACGCCGGCGAGGGTGCGGCCGGACACACAGTGGGTACACAACGCAATGTGATGCTTCGCTGCTCACAAACAGACGAATACTTCATCTTAATGCACTAAACTGCGTGTTTTGCTCTCAGGTAGATGGGAAATATTTAAATAAGCAGAATATAAAAGTCCCCTATTTCGTAAACTAGCATGCACCCAAATTAATGGAGAATATTTAAGATTATAATTTTTTTGTACTGAAAATAAAAGTTTCAATTTTATATGCTAGCATGCGCGCAAATACACATGGAATACTTAAATGTACAAAATATAAAAAATTCTATTACATTTATTTTACATGTAACTACAACTAGAGACCTCATAAAACATTGTGGGCTCGAAAGCATTGACCACAAATAAATTTTGCATGATCGCTTGTGAATAAATTGGTAAAAAAAAGTGGTCATGTGTAAAACTAAACGGTTGCAAAGTTGGTTTACTGACTCGAAAGGAAAACACAAAATGATTTTATAATTTTCTGCATGAGCTATTAAGTTGACTAAGCATACTCTTCCGCGAAATACAATCGGAAAATCACTTTCACTTTTATTAATTTTGAAGAACTATATATTCATATTTTTATTTCGGACGCCTAAATAACGCGTAACAAAAATATAAATACTAAAAACCGTAAATGTATAAATCACATTTCAATATTTTGTTTGTAGTGAAAAGATTTTATACGTAGTAGTTAGTAGAAACACATCGATTCAATAGTCACTTCTATCATCCTCAGTGGTAGAAATGAAAGAAATATTAATTTCTGTTTATAAAACCTTTATAAGTAATTGAATTTTTTCAAACGAACACAAATCCAATTCATTCACCGTTTTCTACATTAATCTGGTGAGAAACATTTTATGACCTCATCTGGTAGTACGGATCCCATTTTAAAACGTTTCATCAAAGCATAAACATCCGCTTGTAAAATTCAATTAAATCGATTGACACTGATTAAATTGCAAAAAAAAACTAACTTTCTACAAACAACATGAAACGTGTTTATACGATCAATGAATTTCCTCACGAAAAGCTGTTAAAAGAGAAAAAACGACTCTTCACATATGTCACTTCATAATTCGCAATATTTTATTGCGTTGGATTTATTTAATAGTAGGAATAACCACGAGTTACGACACACTTAATGAATTAGAAACAACTTTTTGTCGTTGAACAGATCGTCCTCATGGATAAATGTTCTCTGAAGCAACGAATGAAGTAATAATTTCAGGAATTCGAATCTACTTGTAAATACCAGCTAAGCAAAACACGTATCAATAGGTTTTCTTTAAAAGAAATATCTCTAATACCCCTACTGAATAAAAAATCTCAAGAAGTCAAGTAGATCTTACGAAATGCAAAATGGCACGCTGTCTCTCGTCTGTCCGACTCGGGCAGGTCGATTCGAATCGGCGTTTTCTCCCGTTCAAAGGTTAACTAATGATGCTACAAAGCTGCACTATATTTCTCGTACTTTCTATTACAGTTATTTAAAATTATAACAATTGCATTTCCGATCTATTAATCATTCCAATATTTTACATCAATTTAATCAAAAAGAGACTTCTGCAATATCGTCGAAAGAAATTTCATTTTATTAGGATTATTGTGAAACAAAAGTGGAGTCTTTTTTTAAATCTCGTCGAAGAGAAATGTACTACATTTTCAGAGATCTTATAATCAAATATTTTTGAGAAAAATTAACAAACGTTAATTAAGAAATTTCTGTTCACATAAACTATGAAATTCCAGATTAACCAGATTTGAAATGTTACTACAATTCCATAATGTTACCGTGACTGAAATAATTCATATTGTAGAAGTTGGTGTGACGTATATCAGTAGATTTACGAAAAAGTAAATGAAAGAAAAGTGGGCCCAGAGAAAGGGAACTTGTGGACGAAAGTGGACTATAACCAAAGTTTTGTCCGTCTTTGCTATAAAAGCATTCATAAATAAATATTTAACATCGTTTTAACACCAATGTGTCATCCAAGAGCAAGGTAAGAGCATGGAGTACAAATTTCCTCAAGAACGGCAAGAAGGAGGATGTTGATTGTTTAAAAGATGTTTAAAGGCACGACCCTGCAATAATCAAAAGCTGCCTCCATGATGAAGAAACGACTTCAATGGGCCAAGTTGCACCAAAGGTGGACAACACAGCAGTGGGAGAAGGTATGTAAGTTATTTTATATAATTCACAAAATTTCATTCTTTCCCGATATTGGAACCTTTTGTGAAATAAAGAAGTACATTTACTGCTATTATTGTTTTTTAGAATTGTATTAAGTATCTATGCTAATACAGTTTTTTTAAAAAATTTTATTTTGAAATTCGTTGGATGATAGGATCAATTCGGAGTTTTGCTCATCTTCTAGGTATCTCTGTCTGCTGTGCTGAAACATAGGGTATTGAGTTAAGATATGTTGAAAGTTGTTGTTATTGTTACTTGCTCTTTTCTTGAACATTTTTGGAAGTTTTTAGGGAGTAAAATTTTTTAACTAGTTTGTGTAGAGGGCTGGATTTCATGGTTTTCCAATCGTTGCTCCACTTTTCATCCATTACTTTCTTGATATGTGTCCATAAATCCTTGTATGTGTGTGACATTGTTAAAATACTTTCAGTTTCAGGGCTTACATTTTCCTCTTCAAGGCTCATTGTGTTGTGTTCAGGCATTGTTTTGTAATCTGGTATCCGGGCAATTATGAGAGTCTTTTTAGATTGTATGATGTCATGATATATTTCATGAATAATGTTTATCATTGGTATACTTGGGTAGTTATTGTGAATATTATTTATTGCTTCAAGGGAAGTATAGAAAATGACAAACTTGTTATGTCTGAGTTTTTGACATTTTGAAGGCTGTCATTATAGAGCATATTTCAGCTGTAGTAGTACTAGCGTAGGAATGCAGTCTTTTTATAACTTCAACATCTTTGGTAAATGTAGTTGCATCATATTTTACACCACTATTATTGATAAGTTTAGTATATATTTTGAAGGAATCTTGGTATTTATTTCCTATTTCTTGAAATTTTATTTCCTTATCTTTTTAGCCATTTTGTTTATTTGGAGAGTGTCCAGTGTTATATCTGCTACTATATCAGGAATTGTCCATGGTGGTATACTGTTATTTCTTTTTTCTTTTTCCCATTAGTATCTTTTCCTGGAAGTTAAACTGTCTTAGTAGGTTTTTCACTTTGGTATATACTGGTGAAAAGCATTTTTGTTCTTTGTAGTAATATTGAATTTTGGGATTCTGGCTAGAGTTGGTTCTTTCTTCATTAAATGCCCAATGGGGCTAGTATGAAAGCAGCCAGTGCTTATTCGTAGAGCTTTATTATGTATGGCATCAAGCTTTTTTAGGTCTCTTTTGCTAGCTGAATCATATAATATGGATCCATAGTCGATCTTGGATCGTACTATTGCTTTGTAGGTCATTAGCTAGAGATGTTTATCTGCTCCCCAGTTATTAAGGGAAATGCACTTGAGTATATTTAGTCTTTTTTTATATTCCTCAGATAAAATTTGAATATGTCTTTTCCAGCTCATTTTTGAGTCAAAATGCATGCCTAAAATTTTAATATTTTGATCAAACTAGAGGTTATGTAGATCCATTTTTAATATGGGCTGATTCACAATATTTTGTCTGGAGAATATTATACATTGGATTTTGGAAGCTGAAAATTTAAAACCTGATTTGAGAGACCATCCATGTAGATTGTTTAGGGCAGATTGTATAATCTCTTGACTGGTTGTAATAGATGTTCCTCTGCAAAGAATAGTCATGTCATCTGCATACTTCCTTATGATTACCGGATGGTTGATTTCGGAGCCTGCATCATTAAGTGCCAATAGGAATAGGGTAACACTAAGTACTGCACCTTGTGGTAGTCCATTCTCCAGATGTTGTACTGATGATAAGCTACCATTAACTCTCACATTAAAAGTTCTTCCTTTGATGAAATTCTTGATAAATTGATATATGTTGCCTTTAAGTCCATATTCTTGTAATTTTGTCATAATTCTAAGGGTCCACACCATGTCGTAAGCTTTTTCAATGTCTAGGCTCACTGCTAAAACATGTTTGTTAGCAAGGGCTTCTTGAATGTAAGTATCAATACTTACTAGATGAGAAGTAGTTGAGTGCCCTGCTCTAAAACCAAACTGATTGTTGGATATGATGTTTTTAAAGTCTAGAAACCATCTGAGTCTTATGTTAATTATTTTTTCCAGAATTTTGCACATATTGCATGTTAGAGAAATGGGTCTGTAATTTTCATTATTTGTGGGGTCTTTTCCAGGCTTTTGTATTGAGATATACAAAATTTCCTCTCTCTACATTTATATCTGCTAAAGATCTTAGCGTCCGGCTTGCTGGGTCAATGCGTCACGATATATTATAATCCTTATTACCTCTATAATGGATTATAGGATCCGCCGACTATACAGCGCAGCTGGGAATCTGAAATAGAATGATTCTATTCCTAGTTCATTTCTGTTTGGATTGACTAAATGAAAGATCACTTTCTTTTCTAAAGAACAAAATTCGACAAAGTTTATTTTTACGCTTTTACCTTCCAATTTCGAAATATCTTGCGAGCTTGCCGTAGTCCAAAGTTCCACGAAATCCTCTTCTCCCCCTATCCAAGGTGGTCTCAAACTATCAAAATTATCAGTCCCGATTACGTCCTATGACATAGTCCCGAACTCGATTACCACTCCCGACAAAGTTCCAATTTATACATCAATATTGCTTCCACATGAAAATATCTGCAATATCATTCACTGTCCTTAAAATTTCACTGATAACCCAATTCTATCTAGATTGTACTCGTTCCCTCTCACGAACCTCCGATCAGTTCAGAAGCGCGTTTCCGAGCAGAATGAAATCTTCCTGCATGATTCATCCCTCGAAGACTTCGTATTAAACTACCTTCATTTTTTTCATAACATTTGACCGTCCTTCTCTCACCCAGCCAATCCATACGTTTGTTATATTTTGGTGTAGCTGACCTTTTGATCGTCTAAACTTCTTCGCCCAATCCTAAATTTTCTACTTTCGGCATCCAGAACTGTTAATGCATTTACAAAAAACAAAAACTACATTGTTTATTCACGGTCGTTGCTAAGCTCTAGCTCTCGTGATATTTCATAATGCATGTTCCACCATATTGTCTACAAATAAATGTTAGTTTATTTTAACGTGACATATCGGTATGTCACAGTATAGGTATAACAATAGCTGATTTCCATAGTTCAGGAAATACATTTTTATCCCATATTATGTTATATATTTTTAGTAATGTTTCTTTTCCTTCCAGGGGTAGATTCTTCAAAAGAACGTACGGAATGTTGTCTGGTCCAGGTGAGGAGTTTCTAGTCGTGTTGATAGCAGAATTTAGTTCTTTAATTCCAATAGGATCATTAAGGTGGTGATAAGTAGCCAAGTATTCATTATTTGTAAGTTCTGTATGGTTCTCTTGATCTTTTTTGTGTTGTTAGAAGGCTTCTGTATAGTTTTTTGAGCTTGAATTGTTGGCAAAGCTGCATGCAATTGAATTTGCTATTTCATTAGGGTCTGTAATGATTTGGTTATTTGACAGTAAAAAATGTATTTGCTTACCTTTTTTTGTTCCTTCGGATAGCTTTTATTTTGCCCATGACTCACTAATATTTATGTATTGACAAACTTGAGACATAATTGTGCCAGGAGTTTGCTTTACTTTCTTTATGGTTCTTCTTGTAACAGTTCTCATCTTTTTGTGTTGTATTTTATTTTCTTCAGTATTATATTTTTGTATTTGTTGAAGGCACGTTTGAATTTTGAGTGCCAATTTACATTTGTCATTCCACCAATGGACTAGTTTGGTTCTTTTGATGATTTGATTATTTCAGTTGATCCATTTGCGGCTTTGGTTATGGCATCGTTGAACGAATTGATGATATTGTCGATGTTTTCTGTTTCTAGAAGAACATTAGTATTAGGTAGGTACTTTTTGATCAGATCGTTATAGCTATTCCAATTAGCTTTGTTATAATTCCGTCTTAGGATTGCTTGGTCATGTTTATACCTTTTGGGAGTATTGTTAATGTTTATAGAAATAGGAAATGGAAATATCAATGGCACTGTAATTGTTGGTACTGGTATTGATGTGAGTAGGTTCTCCAGTATTAAGAACAATTGTATCTAGTTTATCAAATATTTCTTCAAGCATGATACCTCTGTTGTCAGTTTTATTGGATCCCAAATTGGATTATGGCTGTTGAAATCCCCCATAATGAGAAATGGTTTTTGCATATTGTTAATAATATCAGTTATTTTTGTTCATCAAACTTGTGATAAATTGGATTTGGGATGTAAACTATATTATTCTATTTGGTGGTAGATATTACTATATTATTTGAACAGGTGACAAGATCCTTATAGCATTGATTTCAATGTTTGATTGAATATTCAATTCTTGATATTGAATATGATCTTTGATGAATATAGCTACACCACCACTGGCATGATTGGAGTTGATTCTATTTTTGAAGGAGCGATTATACCCTTTGATATTGCCATGCTTGGAGTCTTTGAAGTTGGTCTCTTGGATACAGAGGATGTCAGGGTGTGTTAGGTTACATAGGTACTTATACTTTCTAGTCTGGGGTAAAAGCCATTTACATTCCACTGAAGAATTTTCATTGACTGGTGTTGATTTCTATACTGGAGTCTGTCTGCTTGATTCATCTGCAGTATTAAGTACTGAGTTGATTTGCCTGATAATCCTGGTAATCTGCCTTTTATGGTTTTATTGGTGAGATATGGATATAAACTATGCATCATTCTGGTGATGGATGATATGTCTTGTGAGTAGTCAGTAGCTATGAGTATAGGATCATAGTACTGAAAGAGTTCTCTAAAAAGGATTTAAACTGTATGTAAGTAAGGGGGTAGTTATTTTGAGAGTCTTCAATAATATGTTTGATAGGGGTTATCAACTCTTCCATATTTTTCTCTTTCTTCTTTTTTTTCTTTTTGGTTGTTTTGAGAGTTTTTCCATATTGTTTGTTTCAGTTGTGTTGCTTACAGACTTGGAAGGTGAGGAGGTGTCAGTCTGGAGGCATCTCTTATTGGTACTGAGGGAGACTATGTTGTTATTAGTTGAGATTTCTTCATTGTTTTTGGCTTCATTAGTAGAAGGACAGATTTTTTTTTTCATGGACTCATGGTGAAATTGTAAGTCTGCTACTTCAGTGTCTTTTCCATTGGTTGCTGGATCTGGCATGTCACAGGCTTTTTCACTAATGTGTTCAGATTCCATGAGAGCATTACTTAAATTGGTAGTCTTATGGTGATTAGAAGTGTTGGGTGAAGGGCATTGTCCAGCTAAGTGCCCTGTTTGGTGGCAATTAAAGCATGCCATTTCATCAGTTGTGAAAAATATCCTATATGTTGAGCAATCATAATATATAGTAGTGGATTCAGTTAGTATACCTACATCTTCAGGAGAGACATATACTTGTCTCCGAAAACTCATAATATGGGAGAACCCCTGTCCAGGAATACCAGCTTTCGCAAATGAAATTTTGGATGCCAATTTGATGTTCTTTGTGGTGAGTACATTCTCTATTACTGAGCGAGGGATGATGGGGCAGACGTTTGAAATAATTCTACTTTTGGCTTTTGTTAGAAGTGGTCTCAGCTTCAGTTCATGGTCTTTTATTTTAATGATTTTATGGTTGTTTGTAAGGGTGTCAGCTATTGTTTGAGAGCTTAGGAAAATACATACTCTGTTGTTTGCAATTTTTTAAATAAATCTTATTTCATTAGGGTCAATAATGTTGGAGAGACTGTGTATGTAATCTTCAATGGTGAGACCTTCTAGTGAGTCAATGATTATGGCCTGGTACTTGGTTGGAAACACTTCAGTTGACATGGCATTTGCGTAGGTTTTCAGCTTTGGTTGAGTAGATACCTGAGGTGGTGCTGTTGAGGTTATGGGAGCCCCGATGCCCGTGGGCTCCATCCTCGAGCAGGGTAGCCGCTGCAGCGGCTGACCGTACAGTTGATTTCAGACACTCACAACTCGTGGAACTAGAGTATTACCACTAATTAAATGTTCACTGTCTGAATGACAATATGAAAACAACGTTTCACTGGCCGCGATCGGAGCACGATGTGTCTCGGTCGGCTGCTGAGATGGATACTGCTTTATTGTGCAAATAAATAAAATATGTTTTACAAAATTTGCTTCAGATTGCAATTTTGGACAATAAAGAGTTTTTTATTTTAATTATCATATTGCTAATAATTGTTACAAATCTGTATCGCGTGGCTGTGTTCACAGTCCTCTTAAAACTCAGATCGATAGGCCTCACCATCAAAGCTACACATACTGTCCCAAAAATATGGCTTTTTCCTGAATATGAGACGGAAGAGCGAAATGCGGAAACAGGTGACAATAAATATTTTCTCGTCGTTGACGTATAAGACGCTGCTGGAAATTAAAAATTTGAACAATTTTGTTTCAGTAAAAAAAATCCACTAAAATGTACAGCCGTCGAACTGTATTGTGAAGTCTTAGAAAGGGCCCTGGACTAAGTGCGACAATCGTAATGTGCACCCTAATTTTATTCATAGCAAAGAAAACAATTTACAGATGAGAAGATATTGTCAAGAAACTGTTGGGCGGAAACGAAGGGTTTCTCAGCAAATTGTCGTAGGAGGCATTTTGCCATCGATTCAAGAGAAAAGGGTGATTCTTTTCTATCTGAAATAGCTTGTAATGTATTTTTGAAAGTTCGAGCAGTGAGTGCTGCTCGTGCCAACAAGTTCAAGTGCATATGCCACAATGAACAAAGTTTGTTAATTGTGTCATGCGAGCAGTGTTTGTTCCTGTGGGCGCCCGCAATCATCGGTATTTCCAATAATTTTAGCTGCCAATGCTTTCCACTTATCCCACGTCGCTATCCGTTCTCCTCAATCTTGTGGATTTTCAAAGAAAACACTTTAAGTTATAACAAAAATAACATATTTTGTTCGTAAGTTCTGGGTGGCTAAGCAATAGGCAAACTGTTACCTGCTCCGCTTCAGCGAATATTCTGTAACCACCGATTAATTATAACTAATACCTTTCCCAAATTTGGGCCAGTCTTTTAATCATTGAAGACGCAACTAATTGGTCACATTAACAAGGGTCTTACTTTAAATATCAGGACATAACCGTCAAGCGGCCATCCCTTTCGAACTCTTAGCCAGTGTTTCCGAAAACAAACTTGCCGCCATAGCAACCCATTACAATACGCAATTGTTCGTTCCCTTACGAGTTGATGTACTCGTACGTAGTTCTATTTTCTTTTCGTAACAAAATATTTTACAGAATAATGATATCACATTTTTTGACATTCAAACTCCATGCTAAAAGCAAAAAATGTAAAATCAATTAGATGAGTTTTAAATGATGTAAATAAACAAAATAATGTATCAGTTATTTTAGAGCAAGAAATAATACATATCAAATAATGTAAATGGTTTGCATGTATACACTCGCATTGACGACTACTTTTTTCAAGACTAAAAATATACTTCTGTTGACTGCAAATGAAAGTTAAGTAAGAGTGAATCCTACGTTCCTACTGAAAAAGTCGAAGGATTAAGTCAAGTAGAGATCAGTTTTGATGAATTAGAAATCCTACACACGCTTTGCATTGCTCGCATCATATTATATTCGTGTTCGCCCACGCAGCGCTAGTGTTCTGCCCTGTCGCTACCATTGCACACCTCCGTCACAAACGCATTGGCCTCGTCCTTCCACCGCCAACGCATCGCGCAGCTTTGCCGTCACCCACGCTCGCTCCGCCCTCACGGCGCGCCGGCAGCGCCCCATCCATCCCCACCCACCCTTCTGCCCCACCCTTACCCTTGCCCCCATACACCTTGCCTTCCGTTGTCCACACATCACCTTGCCCTCCCGCCGCCCACACATCATCACATCCTACCGTCGCCTACCTAATGCTCAGACTTTCCCTGCCCAGGCATCGCCCAGTTCTTCCGATGCACAACCATAGCCTCTCCGCAACCGCGCACCGTTCTGCTGCTATCGCCCACGTATCGCTCCCCGCCTCGCCTTTCCGATGCGGACGCATCGCCACGCTCTTCCGAGGCACACGCATCACCCCGCCTTTCCGCCACCAGGTGCATTTCTATTCTTTTACACCGGGAGCGGTGGATCAGTGCTTCAACTGATGTCACTTGAGCGCCTCTGACCGGGAGGTCCTAGGTTCCCACTCCCCACGGCGGCAGAATTTTCCACACTAGCTTCCGCTCCCGAATCCCCCCCCCAATCCGCCAACCCCCCCCCCTCCACATTTGCTCACGTTCCATCTACGCTCTGCTTTTTGCATTTACGTCCCTCCCCCGATTGACCCACACTCAGTCCTTAACTTCCGTTCGCTCCCCTATATTCCACCCCTACACCACGGCACCCTCCTACCCTGCCCATGCACTGCAACGCTCTACATTCCCACAATGCTCCGTCCACGTTCCACCCATGCTGCGTCAAAGCTCACTCAACGCTTGGCCCACAGTCCGCGATGCGCCGAGAATAAAACTCCCACGTTCAGACAGCGAAACGCCCACGCGCAGGCGTTGAGACCATCGTGCAGCCCGGGCTTCCCGCGATGTCCTGCTTCTCCGCATCGTCCACTTGCGCGCGCCGTTATCTGTCGAGCGGGCAGCCTAACCCAATTTTCGTCCGGGCGCAGCTCCCTTTCGTCAACAATGAAGCAGTTCCTCGTCGGGTCCCTACCGCGCTCTGCCGGGGAAGTTTGCAAACTGTCCGCAGTTACGTGAACCGCTGCTCTTTTGTTCGCCAAGTCGCTCGCGAATGGCCAGCCGCCGCCGTCTCCGCGCGTTGCTTCGCGCAGGGACCGCGTGGGGCGCTACGGCCGCGTCTCGTTTTTTATTGCGCCAGAAACGCGTCGGCGACGGTCTTTTGTTTCGAGCTCTGGCGGGAACTGCACTTTCAGTTTAATGCGCGCTTTTTCTCCGCTTTGGGTGCAACGGGAGGCAATCTTTTGTGATAAATGGGAGTTGGGAATAATATTTTATTCAAATTAGAGACATAAGAACTATATAATGCATTTTTGCAGGCAGGCAAATGTCACGCCCTAACTAGCAATATGAATTTTTATCACTTCAAGTATCACTTACTAAATTAGTCTACGAACTAAAAACTGCACATTGGTTAAATTAGATGAAATATTGCAGATTATGTTGTAAGTATCAGACTTATTTGCTAAAATTGCAATTTGAAGTATTGGGACTGTTAATGTTTTTAATGTTATTTAAAGTTAAATCAAGTGAAATTAGACTCGTGGAGGAATTTAATGTACCAATCACCCTTTACAACGATATTTTTAATGATCGTGAAAATAAAAGCGACTAGGGTTCGTGTATTCATCATTTATTTTGTACTACTTTGGGGATTGTCATGGAAACTTCTATCCCCTAACCCTTCTGTTTGTGGTCTTTTCAACCCTAGGCGCAAATAATGTTTTGCAACACTGAAAATTATTCACATGAACTTTTCTTTTTAGATATGCTAATTATGTTCAGTTTCACATGTATTGTAAACTTTTCAGTTTTTTAAGATTTCTTGGTTTGAAGTAATTTCATTTTTATGAGGCTGGGGTCACAAATGCTTCCAAATAAATTCCATTACATGTCTAAATGTCAGGAAAAGTCTAAAAACGTAACCATTTTCGTTTTATAATATTATGTTGTTCTTTCTGAGTGAAAATCTGGAGTATTTATCTATTATGAGCTTTGAATCATTGCATGCATGAAATGTAGGTAAACAATTGGGTAAAACATGTGGGGTCAAATCTGACCCCAAAAAGAGTCCACGTAAGTAATGGAGAAAGTGATTCGAAGGGTTAATCTCGCCACTACAAAGCAAAATTAATCATTAAATAAATAATCGTTAGAGTTGCAGTTGAAAAAAAGAAGTCAATTTAATTATTACAATCCGAAGAAATGAAGAAACTTTCGAAGATAATGAGCACGAGAAAAAAAAAAAAAAAATCGCATCTGCAAGTGAACATTGGAGCGAGCGCACAATGAGGTGGCTGAGACTGCCGGGGGGAAGTTGGCGCAAAAAGACCGCGGTTTCCGTAGCAACGTCGGCGTTTCCGAGCGCCACCGCTGGCGAGTGTTAGCGCTGCTGTCGGCGGCAAGCGCCCGAGAGGAAAAAGGACAATCTGCATTTCATTATCTCGACGCAAGGTGCGCCACCGTTGTCTACGCCGTCAGTGCTATTATCGCTGTCTCCCTCGCCACCGAGCCCGCCACTTGCCTATTTATAACGTCTCCGCGGCGTTGTAAGTTACAAGGAGATTAGCGCTTGTCGAGAAAAAATGCTCCGGCGTTCATTGCTTCAAAGTGTTCATTGCAAACAAATTCATAGAGGAAGATATTTTATATTCATTATAAAGAGCTATGACGTTATTTTGAAGGTAATGTTAGAATGGAAGCCAGAAAGAAATATAATAGGATGTGATAGGTACTATGACAAATTTTTGAGAATCATTTTTGTTACGATGACCTGTGAATGTTGCTCTGGTGCTGTACAGGTTTTACAACTTACAAAATACTAGGCTTGCAGGTGACGCGCAGTAGCATAATTATTTCCCATGTTTTTTAACAATCTTTTTAAACAAAGAACTACAACATGTATACCCACTCTCACAGAATATGGGTGATGCCTTGTGCGGCCAAATCTGGCTTTTCCACAGCTTGGACAACCATCGCTGGACACTTGACCAATCCTGGCGTCGAGGCGTATCCGCTCTTATCATTGGCTTTTGCTCCAAGTTTCAGACACGTCCCCCTTCCTCCCCTCGAAGATTTTCCTCCTAGTTATCTCAAAGGGGCGGAGCAATTTCTGATGTCAGTGACGCTGCCTCGCTAAGGTGAGCAGGGGGTAACAGGAGAGGGAGGGGTGAGAGGAAGTAAGAGGAGGTAACAGGAGAGGGCACAGAACAAAACGGATTGGTGCGCGCGGGCGCGAGGATCACTCCGCCAATTGCACTGGACGTTGGCCCTGAACACCGTGGACGCTGACGAACCAAGGGGCAGCGGGTCACGGGAAGGGGCTGTGACATTTTTTATCGAGTTCTTTACCATGAAAATGAAGTCTAATTTATGGTATCTAATAGTGTGAGAAATTTGTGTCAGATTAAATTAATAGTATTGAAAGTTTTGTTTCTTACAAACTATTTTAAAATGCTAATGGTTCTAAAGCAAGGAACACTAACTATTACATAATAATTTTCGGGAAACACAATATAATGCATTTACAATATACACATTTCCTATCAAGCAATTGAAATTCATGTTCACGTATTTAAAAACTTAAACTTTGACATTATTACGCCTTTATTAAGGAAATGCAAGCAATACACACATTTTATTACGCATTATGAAAATGTAATCGCCCATTTTTCTATATGAGCAGGTGCATGCAAACAGTGATTTCGTTAATCAATTAAAAATCACTGCCGGGTGTCCA
Source organism: Teleogryllus oceanicus (assembly GCA_964035755.1). Classification (NCBI taxonomy): domain Eukaryota; kingdom Metazoa; phylum Arthropoda; class Insecta; order Orthoptera; family Gryllidae; genus Teleogryllus; species Teleogryllus oceanicus. The sequence continues at coordinate 70,144,230 of CAXIVR010000009.1, forward strand.
AGTAGATTATCATTGCAAAATTGCTATTGTTAATATTGTTTAGACTATTTGTAAAATTGATGCAATTTTATAGTGATAATCAGTGAAAAGGAACTAGGGAACCTCTCATTAGAAATATTTCGAAAATAGAATTGTCTTATTTTCATATATTTTTCAAAGTTGCTATTTTCTGTTACACTGCTGAGAATATTATATCTATCCCTTCCCAGTGATATTTTTATTTATTTATTTATTTAAGGTAATATACAGGCAACAGTACAAATCTGATATGGCCTGAATAGGCGCTAACATAATTAATTATTTTCAACGTATCACATTGCATATATTAATAGCAAAATTGTAATAATTGATATCTTTAATAAATAGCTAATAATATAAACAGCAAATTTTAAATTCTTTTAATTTGTTAAAATCTACACTGAAGTTAAATATTTTCTTAAATATTTTTGAATAACCACGTAGTAAAAAAAGAATAAATTTGAAAACCTTACAATGTTACGAATCAATGTAATTTTCTTAAAACGAGCTATTAAGAAAGAAAAAAAACCTTGTTTGAATAAACTTTAAAGAGATTGAGTATTTAGTAAAAAAATTTCAATTCCGGGACAATTTTCCAATTAAAATATTTAAGCGGAACTTTATTTATGTTTCGAATCGTATTATCTTTCCAATTTATGTTAGGTTTTGTATGACCCCAGAAACAGTTTCTGGAGTGTTTAGTTCGATACAAGAAGCTTCTCCAATTCAAACATCCGGAAACCTTGACACGGTTATCGATATTGAAGTAAGAAACGGTTTTTATTCACGGAAACACACCGTCCTTGTTTTCTAACGATTAATTGTGAAATAATTTTAGCATTGTAAGATATACGCATGACAAATAATTTGTGCTCATAAGATCCCAATACTTGAATGCATATCAGAACGAAAATACATTTGGTTTTAGATCAACTGGAAAACACAAGAGATTCAATGAGATCATTCTCAAATCTGAAAACTAAACTACAGTCTTTATTATTTTCACGAAATGAAACTTCATACCTTCTTTAATAATATAAAGAACTGTGTATTGTGCTCAAATATCTTGTCAATTATATAGTGCAATATTATTCGCAAAATTTTCTGAAAATTAGTATAAAAGTCAGTTAAATATTTTTTAATTACAAGATTAAAAGTAAAAACAGTAAAAAATGACTAATTTTAAAATGAAATAAATGACAAAGACAGTGTTACATCAAAAACGCAAAATTAGTTATAAAAGGCATGTTAAAAATCATCCCCTTCACGCGTATTAAATTTATAAATCCATAGCTAAGAAAGTTTAAAGAGTTTGCGGAGGACAGTAGCCAGCATCTCTTCTATAGTCGACAAGCTATGCCTTCTTCGCTCTTCATTATCGCAGTGCACAGGAGCATGCTTTACAGTAAGGTCTGTTCTTCATTTCTGGGGGATAGGGGGTGGGTAACTGCACGAGATGTCCGTGCGAGAAGTGGCAGTGCCCGATCCGACGGTGGATAACAATTTTTGCCTCGGGCTTAGTGTTAAATTTCAAAACTAACTTTTCCAAAATGCATCCTCTCATCGACATCTGAGAAGTCATCTGTGCATCCGAGAAGAATCTCTTATTGTAGTGTAGTTAGTTTTGTAATTTAAGTTAACTGTTATACTGGTACATGTCATATTTTTATGATAAAATGGGAAAAACCCATCTTAAAGTGTACATTTTATTGTAAACAACACAGATGTTTTAGCCATGCAGAAATTAAAAATTATAATGCAAAAATTTCATATTATAAAACAGGTTTTTATTTATTGTAAACAACACAGATGTTTTAGCCATGCAGGCTAATAAAATATGAAATTTACATCAAATTTATGATATTTTAGACACCTTGTTTGGCCTCATAGCCTTAGAATTAAAAAATTATTAACAAAATAAAAATTTATTTGTATGCAGGTATATAGTTCGCCTGTCGCCCGCTAGATAGGGCTAGTACTTATCGATTTCTAAGAATGTTTATTATGAGTGCCTAACAAGCTGCTTGCTCTTTGTACTACGATCGATTTGTGACTCGTCACATCTCGATGCATGTTGTTCCCTCTCCCCTCAGGGAGAAACTATTTAAGCGCCTGCGAGCGCTGTCTCTACCGGCTTTTATGATTCCGCCCGACCGCGCGTCGGTTTTATCGGCTTCGGCCGACAGGTAACATGGTAACGGCTTTTTGATTCCGCCCGACCGCGGTTTTGACCGCGCGTCGGTTTTATCGGCTTCGGCCGACAGGTAACATGGTAACGGCTTTTATGATTCCGCCCGACCGCGCGTCGGTTTTATCGGCTTCGGCCGACAGGTAACATGGTAACGGCTTTTATGATTCCGCCCGACCGCGCGTCGGTTTTATCGGCTTCGGCCGACAGGTAACATGGTAACGGCTTTTATGATTCCGCCCGACCGCGCGTCGGTTTTATCGGCTTCGGCCGACAGGTAACATGGTAACGGGTGTCATTAGTTGTAAATTCTACTTTATGTTGTTGTAACGAATTTTTGTAGCGGCATTTATGCCGTATTTGTGATGGAATTGGATTGGTGTACAATGTTTAGAATTATGCATATTCTGTAAGTGTCGTGTTTGGTGTTGCGCATGTGCTGATTTTTTTCCTTTGTATTTGTCAGAACTGTTTCGCGTCGAGTCTATTGTTAAAGGCGGCGACTCAGTTCATATTAATAGTTGTGTATCTGTACTTGCCATACTTGGCAGTCAGAAATTGTGTACGTGTGCCGTGTCGAGCCTATTGTGAAAGGCGGCGGTATTGCGTGTGATTGCGTGTCTAGGCACAATGCGGCGCAATCATTTGTTGGTGATATAGTGTTGACATCATCTAATTTATTTGTCTTGATATGTTGCAGCATCACTATAGCTTCACGTCCTTAGTAAGACGCTGGCCGCTTGGGACCTCTGGAGCACTTGTTGTCGGCGGAGCTAGGCCCGTGCGGTTTTTTCCGTAAGCTCCACTTGTAGCTCCGCCCTTGGCCCCGTGAGCTTGCTTGTTGTACGCAGCTCGGCAACAAGCTGCTGTCGCATTTGGCCGGCCGTTGGTTCAGCAGCTTTGTGTGGTAAAATCAACTACACATATGTGTGAGTGTATTGAGTATAAGCGCAACAAAATCCAATCATTCCATCAAAGTGTTAAGTACGACACCTGAAAGTTACTATGTATGTTTTGTTCCTTTTTTGTATGTTTCATTGGGTATTTATTACATTAGGTTTTTTCATTGTTGTTTCCAGCTCAAACGAGCTTTTGAAGTCTGTATTTCAGTTTAATGCCTTCCTGTTTGTGTTCTGAAGGTATGTTTCCATTTTTCAGTGTATCACTTGAATTGTTTAAAATTTTGTAATTTAAAGGTTCTTGTGTGAAGGCCTTTGTCATTTGATAAAGTACGTAAGACGTCGACACTCCTAAAGTGGACATTTTTCGACGCCGTTTGTAATTCTGTGTTATTCCTCAATTATAGATGTATTTTCCTGCTTGAGGAATATTATAAGATTGTTATTTATTGTAATAAAAGTATTGGTTAATGTACTTTGATTGTTTCCTCTTAGTAATCATTAACCTTTCTTTCCTGCAATTGAATGTTTATCAATAGCTCAATTTGCATAGCGTACTCCCTATTGAATTTACGCACTTCATTTAAAGTCATTGCCTCAGGAGACTTGGCGACCGTGAATTCATTTGTGTTCGCAGACTTTGTTAACTCCGCTGAACCTTAGGCTCAATTAAACGTGGTCAGCCGGCATATTTGTTGTCAAATTGCTTTAAAAGTAAGGTAATTTGTTTGTTCCTGATTATATCAGGTGGCGACCGTGAATTCATTTGTGTTCGCAGACTTTGCGACTTGTTTGTATCCGCAATTTCTGTTGTGTTTGATATGCCGGACCTGATAATGTGAGTAATATGTACTTACCTTATCAACAAAAGTAACACTTAGAGCCACGGGATGACCACGACAAGGGTCTTATGATCCTTGTGAGTTTGAAAAGAGTTCTGCCACTCTGTTTGCACTCAAAATGCATCGTTGCATAAAATCTTGGTAGTAAGAGTAGATATTACCATAAAGATGTCTTTCGCTTCCTCGAGGCCAACTTTACTACCTAGTCAGAGGTTTCATTCCCTTATCCCACGTGGCCAGGACACAGGAAAAACGTAATTCAAATGATGGAGAATTAAAGAACTCGATGTATAGGGGCCCTAAAAGGCCAGTTTGTCAAATCCACATCAGCCACGACGACTGAAGCCTCCGTTCTGTACCATCAGCCAAGGCGCTGGTGGTTTTCGAGGAACTCTATATATTTTGAAAATTGAAAAGTTAATTTTTCAAAACTACAAAATTAGAAAATAGAATCTTACTGGTTGAAAACTCTTTCCCAATTCATGTAATAGTATAATATTGCGGAGCAGTGACATTAGAAGAAAAGTATATGCTGTTGTAGTACTACTTCGTTATTTTACTTTATAAGCATTCTTTAAACAATCAATCAACTATTTGCTGATAATTAAAATATTATTAGCATTATATCATTTCAAGTTTAGGTTACAAGTTTTTCATGAATAACAATGCAAATTTGTCAAATTCTCTTAGTTGTATTAATTGGTTTTAAAAATCACATAGTTACTGTAATACTACGCGGTTCTGTATTTCAGACTGGTGTTTCACGACGAGTTACAGTTCGGTCTTATCGCGTAATGTGGAGATCACCTTGAAGATATGGGAGGGGGCGGAATAGCAGTTCGCAGGATAGAAGCTATATGAGCCTACACAAAGACATTCGAATCAAATATTTCTAACTAGAATCAACTGCCGAATAGTATCGCGCTGATGATTCACATTCTTATCAAAGTGTGAGTTTTCTGTCACCTGAAGTAAATGTTGTATATCATAGAACAATAAATTTCAAGATAGAATTAATTCTACAACACCCTCATCGGTGCTGTAAAATTGCCTCTGTGATAGCTCCGTGGATTAAACGCGCGTAGATAGAGGAATGGACATAGATCAAATCCTGCCAGATATATATTTTTTTACCTGAAATTACACCAGACACATTAATCCCACTATCATCACGAGAGAGACATTCCAAAATTCTTGCACGGAGGAACAAACTTGTTTTTGTAAACGATAATGTGATTATATTAAGATTGTGTGCTGGTATCTTGTATTCCAAGCAATGTGACGAAACGAAATTTGGAAGAGATAGCTCAAATAGCCAACAGTGTCCCTAGAATTGCAATATCATTAACATATTTTATGTAATCGTTAGAAATAATATAGAAAAGTCTGCTAAGTTGTATAATCACTAGTAATTTACATATTTAACAGTTCTAGAGATAATCAGAATCCTTAGCAAGTCTGTGGAGTTTATTATAAGATTTTGCAATAAAAGGTAATTTCTTCGTTCTTTTATTAATTGAGAAAGGAATATGTCTTTTTACGTTTAACAAAGAGTTCCTTAAAAGACTATTACGAACTCATTAAAATTTCATTTGTGTTTGTGCCTTTGTGATAAATGCTAACAGACCGCATCCATATTATTTTGTAACAATTGATAATTTTATTTCTTTATGGTCTTCTTAAAATTTAATATGAAGTCTTTTGGTAGGTGGGACCATATTTCCAGGAGAAATGTATTAACTCAAAACTTTATAATAAAGTGATTTGACGTGGTCATGAAAGAAATCAATATTTTTATTATTATCTGCATTTTAAATAACAATGTTTGATGGCTTATCTTTAGTGCAGGGTAGACTGAAGGACTAAGTGGTGAGCATTGAATCAGTCCCAATTTCAAAAAAGAAAAATAAGGAACTTAATTATTTGGTTATCCAATGATTATTCATATGCTTGTGTAGGTGATCAATGCACAAATCACCTGTTATTTAGTCTCAACTATAGGAAAACAAGGAGGTGCAATTTCGGATCTCAAAATGTCTGGGATAATATCGTTCTTTTAAATCTAAATATTAATTATTACAAGATTATAAATCTGATAACAGGTTAGATAAATAAATATATTATCTTATTGTTAAAAACATCAGTTGCCCAGTTGCATTTTCCAAATTGTACTGCTTGAGAACCAGATATGTTTAAGAAATATGATTTCCATTATCACTTAAATATTACTCTCAGAGAAAATGGAGAAGTACAAACAAACATTTCGTATTCATAGATACATTAAGGCTTGCAGTTACTGAAAGGGACCAATAACTCTCTCTGTAGCTGAAATCGTTGACACCAGGTTTTAAATCAGGTAGTGAGGATCGAGTTCTGCACGATGCCTTTTCTTCTGTTCCGCGTTCTGTTTATCTAAGTCTGAGAATTAAAAGATAAAGATATTTGTGGAAAATGCCTGTTATTGCTTATAAGATATTTGCATAGAACTTTATACTATATAATGTGTAATTAGTTTGATCCCGCTTTATTACAAATGTTATACAAATGTATTTATTTTTATTTAGTTAGTAAAATTTAACTAACCTCGCTTGGTCAGATAATGAACGATTTTGACATGTTGCATTCACTTCCAAAAGTTGTCACAACTTTATCCACTTTTATGGAAATGAAATATGGGGGAAATGTTTATCCCGTTCGTTAGTGATATCCATGGCCCAGCGACCCAAATAACGGTATTAATTGAGTACTAAAGATGCCAATTCCCTTCGGACAGAATCAAACCCATCGTTCGTTACGACCAGTTGCTCCTGACCACTGGGCTTCCGGCGTACGTTTTCTGGTTGGGTTCTTGGGCTCGTATTCCCCACGCCATTTTGATCTTTATCACCCGCTGTCATCATTTACGTAAGTCGGTATTAGGAAGGTTTGGACCTTTAGTAATTGATATCAAAGTTGTGACTTTTACAACATCGTGCCCAGATTGTGACAAATTACTCGTTTTTTCTTGTGATTACGCCGATACATTCCTTGACTGCAATATGAATCATTTGTAAAATAAACTCACCTTGAAATGACAATCAATGTGCAGAAAATTCTCGAGTACTGTTTTGTATCTCAGCTTTGGAACTGCTGTAACACGTTTAGATGGATTTTGAACTATGATAAATTCGTTATCTCAGCATAAAACAAAACTTGTACTTCGTTTGCCTCTGTATACACTTTGAATGCCGTAGTATACGTAATGCCTCAATCATGTATGACGTATATACGTAGTATATTCGATGCGTATGCATGTTATAGATAAGTTATGTAATACAGCGGAAAATCGATTTCGCGATTAAACGGTAATACACGTTTGGGTCGAAAAGTGGTTTATCCAAACCGTCCGTCCATCCGTCTGTGATCACTACTGGCACCTAAACCACGTACGATCCTTTCCAAATTAGAAGAAACCCTGTTTTTCTGGCAGTAGTTGAAGCTTGAAATTTTGAAAAATCTTTGATTTGGAATTACTTTACATCATGTCCCAGGAACATTTTCATTTTTTTCTGAAAAACGGCTCCAATTTTTTCCTTTAAATTTCTTGTAAGAATAAAGTAAAATGCACTTATAAAGGTGACTTATGTTCGATATTCACTGTTAACTCTGTTTTGTCGAAAATTGCTAAAGTTTGATTCTTTCGGCGTCTTCCTGCGACTACAAAGTGAAAACAGATTTGTCTCGTGAAATTTGTTCATTCGTTCTTGCATAACAATCATGTATTTCTTGAAATGATGGCATTTTTTCATTAAAGTGCAAGCAATATTTACAATTTTAAAGAATGGTTTGAAATGCAAAACTGCAATACAGTGATTTTCTTTTTCTTACCTAATACAAAACATTTTAAGCTATTTTGCGAAATCGTACTTTACACTGTTTCTTTCGTTGCAAGCATCATTCCTGTCTTCAGCTAGCAAAACTCAAAAGTATCACTCGTCAACAGCATCCTACTATATAGCATTGTGTAAGTGACTGCGGGAGTGACGTCATATAGTTCGGTGCTTGTTGAAGACTGGAAGACTCGAGTTCACGTCCTGGCTATTCTTTTTATTTTTGACTATGTAGCAGAGATTTTTCAGTAATACTTTTCCTTTTCAATAATTTCGAGTATGCATTTACGGTTTGTCGTTTGAGAGTTTTCAAAACAAATGAAGGTGTAGTGTAACATTTGTTATATATTAAGAAAACATTACCAATAACACAAAGAAAATAGAGTTTGTTTTATATAAATGTGAGTAGATGAACAAAAAGATAATAACTACGTAATGATAATTGATTTTTCTTGAGTGCAAATAAATGTTTCTTAGATTCTAGTAATTACTTGCAGCAAATGAATTCTGAATGTCGGGCCGTGTCGAAACTTGTCTGCTAGCCCAACGTTAATAAAATCTAATAATCTCACACCCAGGCAGAGGCGATAAGGGTTGAGCGTCAGGCTAGAACCGAGCTAGAACCGAACTGAAACATTCTTAAGTAGAATTAACTATTTTATAGTGCCGCGTAAGATTTCTTTGCTTTCTTATTGTCTCTGGGGGTAATTTATTTAATATATAAAGTACAGAAGTACCGGAAAAAGCCAATGGTTTGAGAGCAAAATTCGTAAGATTCTTATTAAGTAAGTTCACGGAAATGCTTACGTACGTCTGTGTTGGTAGCGCAATCGCATAGGTGCGTGGCTTCACAATAGAGGAACAGCATTGTTCAAATCCCATTACGATATCAGCGGATTTTTACTTGACGAGCAATGAAAGCGAAATTCTAATAACGATGTCGAGAATGTTCTAAACATTCCTTTTCTTTACTGAAGATACCATTACAAAACTACGGAAAGAATTTGATGTGCTTTCGTTACTGGTCGTTTACAGATCATTCACTACTCCATATTTTTCCTGTTCATAGGCCGTTTTTGGTTTTACATTTAGTACATTCGTTTCCTTCCCAACCTAATACGAGTAATACGTCCTTTAGTAATTAACTTTATTTATTTGTGTCTCACTGTTCTTTTGTCAAGTTTTCTAGCTGAAATTTTTCTTTGCTTTTAAAATTAAGAAATGCTTACACTTCACTACCCAAAATATAGAACTAGAGGTGCTACAGATGGGACAGACTTTCTCATGGCAAATGTTTATATTCCCTTTGTGTGGACTGGTTTTAAGGTTCTTGCCAACTCACATAAGGTTCTTGCCGTTCTCTTGCCAGCTGACATCTTTCGCCGCACAAAATACATTTTTTTACGTTTTCTCAACTTTTCGGTTCAAAATAACTCTTTTTCACAGGAATCTATTGAGTTTTGAAAAACTTCCTCTAAAGTCATTTGAAGCACTTCTACTCACAAGTTAAAATAATCATAAATCATTCAAATGCTCATATTAACAGCGTGAGTTATTTCAAAAATTACATTTACGTAATTTTAAAAAACAATAAGAATCTGCAATATCGTTTTATGTCATCGGATAGGCTGCATTTGGCATTACCCCAACCAAAAAGTTTAAAAGAAAAAATTGGAGCCGTTTTTGAGAAAATCACATTTATATAGAATTTTAAAATTATAAATGTACACATATATTGTACGAAATCAACTAAACAAAAAAACATGAAGCCTTTTAAAGATCTAATTATGAGCAATAAGTTTCATTTAAATAAAAATCTCTATCTTTAATTTTGTAGTTTTAGGAAGTCGCCGAAAAAAATTCACATATTCGTAATTCTCGAAAATTCGGACTTCACCGTGAAAATCGGTCCTTTGCCACCTTTATAAATGTATTTACTATATTCTTAGAAGAAATTTAAAGAAAAAATTAGGATCCGTTTTTGAAAAAAATTTGAATATGTCCGGGAGGCTTCATAATAGTACCCCCAAATTTCAAAGAATGTTTTCAAATCGTATAGCTTCAGCTCAGGCAGAAAACGACAGGGGTTTCTTCAATTTGGAAAAAATCAGTAGCCATGGTTTAGGCGCTAGAGTTGTAGAGTAGAGTTGTAGAGAGAGAGACGGACGTTTTACTTCCAATTGGTTTGGCATCACGGATCCACAAAACTGGAATTATAAGCTACACCGCGTGTTGGGGACTTTTCTCTTAATTAGCAATTTTTGATTCAGTCTTTCGTCACCAGAGCGCGGCTTGGTAGTTTTCGCAGAAAATGCGCATTTTTCGCGCAGCATTATACTGCCCATTCTCTATACACGTATATTACTCTGTATATACGTAAGCATACGAATGTAATATGTAAAGAAGTGTTTGTTAACATGCGTCACGAAGATAAGTTTACAGGAATAAGTTAGTGATGAAGTTAGAAAAAAATGAGTCTCTTGGTTTTTAAAACCATGTATTTATATAATAAATATTCGATTATTAGTTGAAGTAAATATGTTTATCATGCCCATTTGCTAACATTCTGAAAGGCTACATTATTTGTAGATGATATTGATTAACAAACAAGTCCATTATTAAATATTCTTCTCAATCATTCATTCATGAGTTTGCTACAACTATTTTACTAAACCATCCCAACCGCGGATCCAAAATAAAAGACTCAGGGTCACGTGCCCTCTCTTCATCCTAGAAAAGATTCATTTCTCTCTCATAATGAACTAGTGATAAACTAGTAATGAAGATGAAGATGAAGATGCACATTATATAATATTTCATCAAGAAACAGTTTCTTTACTCTTAACTTGACGATTGAAATACTTGTACATTATTTTAGGAGACACCCAATAAGTCATGCAAGATTCAGTAAAACAAAAAATGTTGAAAGGTTTGATTAATTATAATCAAATAACCTTAAAAATGTTGGTGGATATCGTTTAAGACTTCGAGAACGACTGCAAAACCTTTTGAATTCATACATATACGATTTCCCAGTTTTGGAGTCAGCGTATCACTTGAAAATGAGTAGAAAAATAATATTTTTTTGTATCTGTAACATTTAGTAGGAAATTAATAAAACATAAAAAATGGAGACTCAAATAAATAATGTAAAGTCAAGACACATGGTTGTAGGGAAATCTCGATATGATCTAGAACAGAAATAGGTATATTTCCAGTAGGAAAGGAATTTAAATATATCGGAGTGATTATTAGAGCAGTGGGATCTAATAATATTGACTTTATTAAAAAATAAGCTAGGGAAGGCCAATTATTAGTAGACTTCATAATATTTTATAAAACAAAAAATTTTCAGAAAGAAAAGTAAGAGACAATATACAAGACAATGGTGGAAGCTGTATTTACGTATGAATCAGAGTAGAATTAAAAATGATGCAATAAACTCAGTTAAATGCTATGAAAATGAATTTTGGAACGATATTGTCAGTATACTGTTTGATAGAATAGTAAACGAAGAGAGATTAGACAGATAATAATGATTGAGAGACAAGTGATCGAAAATGCTAAGTCAAACAACAAGGTATGCTGCAGAATGCATGCTGACAGAATATCAAAAATTATCTTTGAGTGAGTCCTTTCGAAAGAAAACAGGAAAATAGGGAAATCTTGCAAAGTACGTCATCAGTTTGACAATGAAGGGCAGAAATAAGAGGAAGATGCCTGACAGGATAAAAAACATTGGTGTACTAGATTGCGAAAAACGGTCATTAGAACTGTAAAATATAACTTAAATTTAATAATAATTACCTAAACCTTGATGGAAGATACGGATGAAGAAGCCTTGTTATTATGTGCTGGCACAAGTAAGCGAGGCAAGATCTATTTAAGATCTCTATTGAATCTTATACCAGATACAAACCAAAAGCAAAGTAACGTTCTTATTTAGAAAGATTAAATGAACACAAAGAAAATTTGATTATTTCTAGAGGGAGTCCTTTAGATAGCAAATATCAGATTTTACTCTATGTGGTATTTATGATATTTGTAAACTTTGTCCATTTATCAGCACTGATCGCTTTCAATGGGAACAACTATTCTTCCGAATTGACAGGTCGAATAGTAAATATTGTATTTAGGTAAAAAAAGATGATTGAATTATGTTTCGAAAAATTGACGGGACAGAGTAAAAAGAAAACTACAAATAAGTAAATTCACATTTCTTGTATGTTGCCAATGAATTTATTTATTTATTTATTTATTTTACGTCAGAAAAACAGTTAAAAACTGCGTATGACGTGCTATGGGGAAAAGTGAATTGTGTACACATTTTCAAAATTCTGTGATCCCTACACTTACTCATATACTACTTAAATTTTGAATTTTTGAAAGGGAGAAAAAAACAACAAAAACTCCCATGTAATAAAATCTATTTTCAAGGATAAACAAGCAATAAATTTTGAATTTTGAAATGAAGGAAAAAAACCAAAAAAACTCCCATGTAATAAATCTATTTTCAAGGATAATTTCCAAGAATAATGTCAATTCCACAATTAAAATCTATTTTCGATCCACAGCGCATATAGATTCTCTTTAACCTGGAAATCTTTCGCTTTGGCAGCATTGACAATTCACCGGAAAGTGTTCGGCAGTTTATCCCGGCGGTATGAGAAAATGTAATTACAATAGCCAGTAGGACTTCTGATACAGTATTCAAAACGGGTGCAAACTCCAGACATTTGTTCATCATTTTCTCTATGGTATGCAACATGTATTCTCAAAAGTTAATGTTGAAATATCTGGTATCACTTTCGGAATCCTAAGACTTAAGTAAAAGAGACATAATGGTGACCCTGAAGATTTGGTTACGAACCCAGCAACGTAGCGCCGATTTCTCCTTCTTCCCGACAGCACATTAAAGTGGTCACGAAGTGTGCGACAAGTACCAATGAATTATAAATTTGAGGTTATTTCGTTCATTATTTAGATTTTCTTTGTAAATCGTCTCCCAAATGAGATATACTGTTTACGAACACAAACTATGTTAATAGGCAGTACATTTTAAAACGTTACATTTATATGCCGTGGCAATGCGTTTCAACAATAAATATTGTAGTTATAGTTTAAAATTCAACCTTAATTCATATTATAGTACTTTAATTAAATTAACTTTATAAATATTATAACAAATGAAATTACCAAATAAAAAATTAATTGCTTATTTTGTTTAATATTTATTAAAAATTCATTAAAAATTATAAATATGCAGTGCAATATTACTGAAGATGCGTTAGTGAACACATATCCAATAAATTGGCAATTTTGTATGAAATGTAAAATGCTTATGAAAATAGAAATTTTTATTTTAACAATGTTTTACAGAAGGATCTATTCATTTCTTGATTGCCCGTGACACAAATTTCGAGTTTGACAAAATTTTGAAACATTATTAACAATTACCATTTGAATTAATTTATGACAGGAGGATCTCTAGTGATTCTTAATGGAGTATAAAAACAGTGTTGCAGGTCTGCTTATCTAGAAGAAGTGGGTGTAACATTCCGATGACGTGTAAAAACTTTGTATTGCATTATAAATCTCTCGAAAATAAAATATCGAAATGTAAAAATATACTTGCTATAATAATATAAATATATTAATTTCATTTGCGTTGGATTGGAAATCATACAAATTACATATGAGTATAGTAATGTATGATATAGTGTGTGTGTGTGGCCTTGTGTGTGTGTGTGTGTGTGTGTGTTCCTCAATGTTCACATAATAGACAAAGCTAGTGTTTCTACCTTTGCAAACATTAAGATATTAAAATGTTATATAAGAGTCATAAGTCGTTTTGATTCTGTAAAATCCTCAAAGACTAGGTATCACATATGATTTTTAATATTTGCGATAAAAAGAACTCCATATAAGGAAAATGCAATCACCCTAACGTTAGATTGAAGAGGTAATTAATTATGATCCCCAAAACAAAGATCAAAAATCATTCATTTGCTTACAGCTACGCCTAATGTCTGCAGTAGAAAACTTTCTATTTATTACTAAATGAACTTTAAATACTTTTAGTTTATTTATTTTACATCAAAACTATTTTATTACAATATTAATGTCCATTGACCATATAGTATTTTTAATTGTGTCATCTGAAACTGATGAAGTATTTCACAACTAAGCTGCTATCTCGGAGACGTGTTGTGAAACTGACTCTAAAACGTATTTCTTTAAGATATTAATTTTCTAATAAAATAACTAGGTTAAGACAGTACGCCACAGTAAATTGTTGCATTTATATTAAATATTACAATAATAAACGACGAAATGTAGACATGGAGCTTAATAGTCGTTGTCAGTGTTATTTTACCAAACAAACCGTTTTATAACAGTTTTAAAATATGTCCTTACTGGGAAGTGCATGCCTTTATTTATGTAATTAAATGCTTATCATACAAAAATTTATGTAAAACTGTTGGTTGATTTAATATTTATATTCAAATATTTACTATAATATAACTCGCCATCACCGCCATTTTGTAATGTTCAAGATTAATAGTCCCGCCTCCTGAATGAAGCTAAAGCGGATTGGTGGCTCGATCCGCAGAGACAGAACAGGGGTCAGAAAACTCTGGTAAAGTTCGGCTCAGGACATCGCCCATTTTTGGCTGCAAAGCGAGGGTGCAAATACATTCCATTCCATAAATATATTTCATCATACATAAATCTGGCAATATATTATAATGCGAAAATCAGAAACTGCCTTTAAATTGCGGAATTTAGATTTTACAGAAACCGAGTCTTTATCCAATTCAGAGTCTCGAACTACTCCATATATTGGTTGGTCCTGCTTGTGCTTTCCTTTTGTAAGTTTTATTTCCAACTGATTTTTATTGGCCGTTAAAATGTTGATCTATTTCTAAGTGTCTCTCTATTTTCTAGCCCAGGATAATTTAGTTTCAGCAGCACTGTGTGTAAGCAGATTTTATAAAAGTGAATCAATTATCAAGATTCAGATTCTCTGAACTCAACATATTGAGTTTGATCCTGCTTATGTGGTTTTCTTTTTGTGAAGTCTTTATTTCCAATTGATTTTCATGTGTGATAAATTTTCAATCTATTTCTTGTGTCTACCTTTCTTCCTTGAGGATACTTTAATTTCAGCAGCACTGCTTTCTACATTTAATATTTCCGGCATTGTCTGAAAAGGGATCACATTAATGTTAGATATTTTCGTACGCACGGAACCTGTTTAGTATATTAAATGGTGCTAAGATCAAGATTGCTTAGACATTGTCAAACAATGAACATAGTTTTGTAGCTTGCCCAGCTTTTGGATATAACTCTGATACGGATGCATTTTTAAACGATATATTTTTAGTGACTGTCATATTAATCGCCTGAAATTAGTGCTAAGCAATAATTTCTAGGATGAAACATTTCTAACAAGGGATGTTCATGAAAGCTTTAAAAATTCAATACGCCTTTTTTTATCCAGCCACTTCCTCTCACTACATTAAAGAGTGGTAACTCATTTTAATGTTTAATTACTACACCCACAAAAGTGACCATACCGCGTAGAGGTCAATATGCACTTCTTTAGGTGAGGTAAAAATACGCAGTCCCTAGAAGTAATCCCAAGGGCTAGTAAAATGATATATTCAGTTATATTTACTACTTAGTCCCTTTTGCTGTACCATTATACAGAGTGTTTGTTTACATTTAGTAGAATAATAACCAGTAATCCATCATTCAGGAGGTAAATGTTAATGGTTGTCAAAGGGTGGGATGGTTAGAAAAAGTAACATATGCTGTTGATGGGCGGACATCTGTATGGATGGACTGACATCACATCCCTCGCTTTGGACCGCGTCTGTTTCAGCGCGGAATGGGTAAGAGGAGTAGCATAGAGCTGTTATGGGTGACATATTATCCTAATCTTATGACGGCAGATCCCTTAGAACCGTCCTGTTATGGCGATGAGGTTTGGCTGACGTCATAATCCCTTCCTTTGAACTGCACCAGTTTCGGCGCGAAAATAAGCCGCGAGCAGGGCCAACGAGCCAGGCCGTCTTGGCGGGGACATCTGATACAGATTCCATTACGTCAATCACCCCTGGAACCGACTCAGTTTTAACGTGAGGATGAGCTGACCCTGACAAGCCTCTCGTTTGAGTGTTCGTTTCAGCGCAGAAGGGTTAACAAGAGAACAGTATACAGAGCCTTTATTGGACTGTATGATTCCCTGAATCAACGACGTCTCATCCATCCCCTTGGAACCGAAACTGTTCTAGCATGAGGATTGGCTGACGTCACATCCCTCATCTTTGAACCGCCCTGTTTCAGGCCGAGAATGGGACGTATCAGCCCTTCCCTTTGAACCGCCTCTGTTTTAACGCGAGAATGGGCAACGAGCAGAGTAGTGGGCTGGAGACGTATGATCGGAGACGTATGATCATAATCCCATGACGTCACATCCCTCCCCTTGGAATCGACCCTTTTATAACACAAGAATGGGCTGACGTCACATCGCTCACCTTTGAACCGGCGCAGTTTCCCCATGGGGATGGACTGACGTCACAGTCCCCCTGTTTCAGCGTGAGCATGGGCAACGAGCAGAGCAGCGGTGTGGCGCCGTCGCCGGGGGAGGCGGCGGAGGCGGCGGTGGAGGCGGCGGCGGAGGCGGCGGCGGCGGAGGCTGCTGCGCGGCAGCTGAGAGCGACGGCGCGCGCGCTCTGGGCGAGTGGGCGCGGCCGCTGGCTGAGCGCGTGCTGCGCGCAGCGGCGACTCGGCACCAGAGGGTACCGGCCGCCATGGCGGTGTTCAGCGCCGACGGCGACAGGCGCGTTCTGTTCTGTCTTGATTATCAGTTCTCGATGGTCAGTGTTGTTGCTTTATGAAAATGAAATTCACCTTATTGTGAAAGAATTAGGGTCCATATTTATAGACAGACAAATTATGTTACGAAACGAATGAAATTTACGTGGCAGGGCCAGGGCATGGGCCTGCTCTTTCGTCTGACCACGCAAGATCGGGGCGACAAACAGGCGATGTTGAATTTCTCAGAGGCTTCTTTTGGGCTTGAGAATATTTTACTTGTAGCAATCTACAACATGGGATGGCTGGATTTACTTCCCTCGCGAAAGAAGGATTACGAAGAAATTTTTCTTAAAAATGCACGGCTACTATCGGGTTTAACCCCGCAAACTTGAATGTAACAACCCGATACTCTAACCATTATATACACTAAAATCTTAGCTGGAATCGATCGGACAAAAATTCCGGTTTAGTAGGGTTTTTGTTTTTTGTACGGTTGTCAATTTTATGACTCTTATATGATTGATATTTCCCTCCTGTAATTAGTAAATTATAATACTCAATCATAATTAACATTAATATTAACATATTTATGTTTTTTATTAATGGATGGAAATCAATACATGAATATTAACAATTTTCTATTGACTTCTGAGTTTGTCTTGCTTCTCTAAGTTTGGCCTTTTCATCTAAAGTTAGAATTTTGTTTTGTTCGATCATTGTTAAACTGTTTACAGTAAAAACTACTACCTAACTCACGGCCTAATAACTGCTTTCTGATTCAACGCAAAATGCATAATAGCATGGAGTACTATGAATTTCTGATATCCTTGCATGGCCTTGAGCAGAGGTCTGGCAGAGGGTGTTGACGCGGGCAGGGAGATGCGTTGTCGTCGCGTTTGTTCTGTCAAGCACAAGACGGGGAGGAGATGATGGTGCAGGTGGCATGGCCACAAATAACATGCATATCTGGCTTATAGGGTTGTATTACCTGCCATAGCGACTGGAGAGTTAGCACCCTTGAGCAGCGTAGCCGCACACGCGAGTCTGGGCAGAGTGACGTGCAGCAAAAGAGTTGAGAAATAGAGGCCGAGAGAGAGAGAGGGAGAGAGATGGGAGAGGGGGAGAGAGAGGGAGAGGAAGGGAGAGAGAGAGGAGAGAGGGGAGAGGAGGGAGAGAGAGGGAGAGGGGAGAGAGGGAGAGGGGAGAGAGGGAGAGGGAGGGAGGGAGAGGGAGAGGGGAGAGAGAGGGAGAGAGAGAGAGGGAGAGAGAGAGGGAGGGAGGAGGAGAGGAGAGGGAGGAGAGAGAGAGAGGGGAGAGAGGAGAGGGAGAGAGAGGGAGAGAGGAGAGAGAGAGAGAGAGAGAGAGAGAGAGAGAGAGAGAGAGAGATGGGATCGCGTGGTGCATATATGAGCGCGGTCTGCGATCAGAATACAGGGTGTCTTAAATGTTTCAGCAACAAATTTGCACGAAATGCACTGAACAAACTCAGATTTATACTGTGTAAAATACCATTACTTCACGTGCCGGAGAAATTTTCTGATTTAAGGCAGATTCCGGCTTACAGGTGATCCGATTTAGACAGATTTTAGTGAATGACCGAAGCCACGCTCATGATAGTTTTGAGAAATTCGTGTCATGCTGCGTGGTGCGAGCGATGCTTCTATTAAGAGAGGAGGTCTGCAGAGCCTTATCCTTCTGTCCTGTAGGCGCTGAAGCGTCTGAGACCCGCGTGGCGGCTCTGGAGGCGGCCGTGGAGCGTGCGCTCGCCGCCATGTTTCCGTGGGTGGAGACCCTGCTGGCGCATCTGGAGTTCCTCGCGCTGCCGATGGGCGGCGCTGCCTCCGCAGCCACCGCCGCACGGACCCAGACCGCAGAGTCCTACTCACTATGTATGTGATCAGGTTCTTGACACGAAAATAAACGGATTTCTCGCGTTACCGAGAGGTTCAATTAGTTTCAGTTGGTAGATCGCGTCACCAGCGCCGAGTTTGTTCACGTGATGTCTGATGTCACTCGGGGGCTATCTACGACTATCAAAATTATACGACTAATTTATGTTTCGAAAAATCCAGCCAATTACGGCAAAATAATCAGATCTGTCTGCAATGTTTTTGTTGCTGCAAATTATTATTCAAATCACTTTTAGTCAGGCGTTTCTGGCGTTCCTTGCAGCCATTTATTTTGGGATATGCCTGTTGCACAAATTCAAGTTGACGTGTTTACCATTTTTATTTATTTGAACGATCATCGATTTTCAATGACTTATCATCATAAGAATATTTTAGATTATAATTCATGCATTGGTTCATAATTTTCCTTATTATTCTTGGTAATTTTTATGGAATTGATTATAATTTTATGGAGAATTATTATTGTGTGAAATGAATATAACTTCAAAGTCTCATAGATCTCAAAGCTCTCACCACCATTAGAGCTGCATTCAAAACAGCATATGGAGTGGTTTAGTTTACAAGGGCGATAATCTTTGCCTATTACCACATCATGGTTCATCAAACAGCCTTCGATTTTATGTCTGTTTTGTTGTACGTATTTGTATAATTTTATAAATGCACATCTTCAGCTTTGTAGTACAATGATCTCAAAAGTTTGAAAATAAAATCTGTTTATGGTTAATTTTTAGCCCCATGTTTCTCGTGATATATATATATATATATATATATATATATATATATATCTCTCTCTCTATATGCACGTGATATCATATACTTGTCATATGATAGGATTTTTATATTTTATTTAATTAAGGATTATAGTAGAAAGGAAAGAAAGAGTACATTTTGATGTTAAGTCAAACAAAAATACCGATTGAGATTGAGAGAAAAATAGTCTAGGCATTCATTTTATGAAGAAATGAAACAATTTTACATTTGGTATCTCACATTAGAGGTGCCCCTCTGTCACTGGCAGTTTGTAGGAAGTGGAAAACCAATTTAAAAATTGACCAGCCCCTCTTAGTCCTCAATACAGGCGGCCGGAGAAAATAAGAGGCTTGTAGATCCATGTCGGTTCTTCACTTCATACAAAAGTCTCCCTCAAACATTTTTATAGTTAATTATATTTTTACTTCAGGTAAATATAATTTAACAAAAATTACTTGTTCATAAATTATTTCTTAAGAATTACATATTAAAACCAGTTTGCCAAAACATTTATTATAAATGATGACAACATTCAGAGACAGCATCGATTTTTGTGTATAAGTTGGCACTTAAAACTTCTGTCGAGCTTTCATTAACGGTTAGTATTTAAAAAAAGCAAGAAGTAAAAAGTAAGAGGTAAATCATTTTTTACAATATATCTGGAATGTGAAAACAATTCGGTCCCCAATTAAGTCGTACGCTGGGGTATGCTGTTACAACTGCCTCTTTTCTGGGCGCCATTGAACCTCAACCATAACTGGTTGTGGTCGATGAAACCACTTATAGATGTTTCGGGGGCTGCACAATCTGCACACAATGTTATTACTTGTACGATTACTTATTATCGTGTTTTGTGTTTTAATAATTACAATACTATTATTATATTAGCTTATAATATACAGGGTGAGTCACGTAACTTTAGCACCAACTGTAATATTCGAACGGTTGAAGTTAATGCAATGCAGTTTTTATGGAAGTGCATGAGGAAATGGGGCTATTTGATTTATGAATTCGTTTCCATTTTTATCATTTTTCTGGTATTTTACGCGATATTGAAGTATTTTTTTTAATGGCACTATACATATTTTTTAGCCTATCATTAAGAGCGTAAAAACACGAATCAATGATATACATATTGTCATAGTATATATGAGTATTTTTTGAGTAATTTAGATTTTTGGGACTCGTGTTTAACGTATATTTTGAATGTAACCGTAGCCGCCACAGAAGGTCTGCATCCCACCAGCCAGCGCGCGCTCGGGAAGGAAGGGATCTTAGTATTTCAAGACACAAACATATTCCAAATATTCACTAAACTTGCCATTTTTTCCCTAGACTCTGCTTTCATCCTTCCCCCATTTTCAAATATTTGATTACTTAAGGATTGAAAATATGGATTTGTCATATGTAGTATGTATTGAAATAAGATTGTTATTTAAATTTAATTTGAAGAGATATCATACCACAGGATATTAATGGGATCTTGGAAACTAAACACAGTAAGAATAAATTATTAAGACTTTACAAAGAATATTCCATATTTTCAGCAAATACTTTTATTGTTAATGATAATATAACAATACCTTGTGAAAACAAACAAATACAGAAAGATAATGATAATATCAAAAATAAAAATAGGAATTCAAAAATACTAAATAAAAAATACATTACTATTCAAATTACTTTAGAATGTGTTCAATATGACCACCATTCACAGACAAACACATCTGCAGGGCGCTTTTGAAAAGATTTCTTAACTGCGACCAATGTTTCTTTAACTTCAGAACATTACAGCTACAATGCGTCTACGCATATCTTGTGATGTAGATGGAACACTCTTAGTAGACGTGGTTTAAAGAAAACCCTAAAGAAAAAAATCTAGTAACGTCAAGTCTAGAGAGACATGTGAATTTGAAATAATAATTTGATTCCATTGAAGAGAACCTTTCTTAGAGTCCTTCATAGAGCTATCTCCCATCTGACTGAGAGATGACCTGCCTATCTTCGTATTTCGCACGTGGGAGGCTGTCAACGTATGCGCCGCGCCGTAGGCGTAGAACAAGCGAGGAAACTTTGACACCTCCATATGATATGAGCGTTCAGAATATTTTGGGATATGTTTTGTATCTGGAAATACTAAGATCCCTTCCCTTCCCCGAGCGCGCGCTTGCTGGTGGAGCGCTGCGTGACATGTAGCGGTCTGTTACATTCAAAATATCCGGTAAGAACTGGTCGCAAAAGAATCAAAATTTCTCAAAAAAATCCTGTTCTAACATATGACAATATGTATATCATTGATCTGTCGTTTTACGCTCTTTATGATAGACTGAAAAAATATGTATAGTTCCATTTGAAAAAACAAAGTTACCTCAAATATGTCGTAAAATACAAGTGATAAAATTGAAATAAATACACGTATCAGTTAGCGCTATTTTCTCATGCACTTCTGTCAAAACTGCATTTTAATATCTTCAACCGTTGAAAAGTTACAGGAGGTGCTAAAGTTACGTGACTCACATAATTATATTATATAATTATATTATATACATGTATATGTATATACATGTATATGTATATACATGTATATGTATATTATGTATATAATGTATATGTATATGTATGTATATGTATATATGTATGTATGTATATATATATATATATATATATATATATATATATATATATATATATATATACGTATATGTATTGAAATGAACTGAATATATCTAAAACAAACTACCTGAGTCGAGGAACCTGAAAAGCAAATATCTTTCTATCTTACTACTTCATTGCTAGAATTGGCTCAATGAAAAATCGTGTATTCATTTCACAAAAACATGGAAATTTATTAAACAATTTAAAGGTTATTAAATTTATTAACAATGATTAGGTATGGTATAACTTTATCTAATATAAAATTAAATCTTTCTCATGACAATTCCAACCTTATGTCTTCGCGCGCTTTTGGACCATCTTTATCCATCTCCGACGCCGCCGTCCTCAGGTCCAGACACCATCTTCTCTCTTCTTTTCTCGGAAGCACACTACGATCACCGTTCGTCAGATCAATAAACATTTGCTACTAACATTCAAGTCCAATCACTGGCAACATCGCTCAAGCCCTCAATGTTTCTCCAACTCGTTCACTCTGAAATATCTTAAACTCCACTGTCACACTTAGTATTCAAGTTTTGATGTTCTCTCAATATCCATTCCCAAGTCCCTAAAGAAAAAACGCCTAACATTAATCGGAGCACGATCCGTTCATGAGCACGGCATCAGTCAGAATGAATGTCTCTCGTATTCTTTCACCCCTGCAAAGCTCGGTCCATTTTTCGATTGTTTATTTGCAGATAACACTTCGTACCTAGCCAATCCCTAAATTTCTTGCAACACGAACTAGCCATCTTCACAACTGTCACTTTTTCGGCCAACCTCGAATTTATACAAAAGCCAGCCGTCCCCGCGATTGTCACTTATGAAGATGTTGACCTTGACGACGGCTCGTTTACAGTTGCTATGCTAGCATATTCACATAATTTATCCCCTTTAATTCACGCCATTTATAGTAAATGTTGTACAATATTCAGTGACATATTGGTATGTCACAGTATATATGTTTATATATATATATATATATATATATATATATATATATATATATATATATATATTTGAATACTATTAAATTTTCTTAATTACTTTAGCGTCATATACAGTTTTTTTCATGTTTTTGTTGACAGAACTGTATCACAGTTAACAATTAGGTTGCATATTTACTGTTGATATAAGTGTATTGAAGGTAATAATTTTGCAGCAATATAGTCCATTTATTTAGGTATTTATTGGTTTATATGTATTTCTTATTTGTTTATTTCTGGATGTTTTGGCTCATTTTGGGTCAGCGAGCGCAGACAGCGTGGGTGATATGAAGCTTGCAAGGGCACGAGATGGAGCCCAGAACACCAATTAGTGTCTGTGCCTTTAATTAATGGAGAGCGGGGCGTAGCAATTACGGAGCTCTATTTACAGTTTCTCCGAATGCATTACAAAGGCGAATTAACCTACATCTGCGACGAAGTGGAGCGCGCCAGCGGGAATGGCCACCGATGGGCCGAAGATAAGAGGGAAGGGAAAGGTATGAGGGGAAAGGGGGAAGGGGAATGATGGGGGAGGATAGGCGAAGAGTGAGTTGGTTGGTTGGTTAGTGATTCCGGGCGCGTCGACAACTTAGGTCATTAGTCCCGTAAGTGTAATGCATGTTTTGTCATCGGGAGATGGTGGTGATATTCCCCCTAACCAACGGGGCACCGCCCAGCGCCCTCTAGAATATAAAGCCAGGTGACGGGCAGCCATCTTGCCAATGACGTCACGGTGAGTAGGCCCTCAGCCCCGTCGCGGCCTACGATTCGCTGCAGTCAATAGCAAGGGCATGTCACGATTTATTTCTCCCTAGCACTTCATTTCCCAACAACGAATTTCAGTAACGAAAATCTAAGGATTTATATTTTTAGAAACAAGTTCCTTTTATTTCTGGAAAATGTTTCTTTGAAAGAAAAAAATAAAACTTCCTGCAACTACCAACAAAATTGGAATCAGAAGTTATTTTTTAAAAAAAAAAAAAAAATTTTTTTTTTTATAAAAAATACATTTTGATTAATTTTAAAATAAGTAATAAAAGTAAATGCAGAAGTATGGTGAACGCTAGATTTCAAGCTGGATATCAAGTAATAATTATGTTTATATTATAATCGTTTTTAAAACCCCAAAAAAAGTGCTTTGGAAAATGCCTATGATAAAGTACGTTATCAAAATTACTGCTCTTCACTTTTACACAGTTCACAGTTTCACTTTTTTAAGGGTGATGGGGAGCTGGCCCAACACCCAACTCTCCTCCTTTATCCGGGCTTGGGCCCGGCAACGGTCTACTCAGGTACTCTTATTTCCCCAGTGCCTACTGCAGGCGGAGTTAAAATAGTGGACTGTGCTTCTATCAAGGCCTGAGACACCAATTTGTGGAAGTCCAGCAGACAAGAAAAGAAGAAAAAGAGATGGAAAATCTTAAAAGGACAATAACTGGTAGTCGGAGACATAAGTGGAGTATAATTCATCTCGTTTTCAAGAGTGTAGATGAACTGAAAGCATTGTCCCTAGAATTTAACACAGAATGACCATGAGTGTTAATAAGAAGCTCCTTGATATGTTTTATAGTCGTAAAAGAAGAACCACAGCCACAAATAATATGCTCTATTAAAGTCGATGAAAAATTGTGTGTTTTTGTCCATTACAGGAGTGTGTAATTACCAGCTAAAGTAGATGATATTAATGATTTACAAAAACTTGTAAACGAATGCCACTTCAAGTTTTGGTGATGAATTGGGCATTACTCGTAATGTCAATGATTTGACTGCACTGCATTTGGCTGGTTTTGGGATGCACATATTTTACGTCAGGTGGGTCAGAAAATAACGATATAGCTTTTCTGTTGACAGGATTGTTGTCTAATATCACTCCAAAAACTTCAAAGCCTATATCCTCCTAACCAATTACTATTTCTAAAATGTAAGAGTGAAGTTGTTTACCAGTCATTTTGTGCACAGGTATAATATGTGCAACATCTTTATACGAAGATTGCAAGCTGCAAACCATAAATACGCACACTCTTGTGAATTTCTCTCCATTGTCACTGGCACCCACTATGCTGCCTCCTTTGTAATCCATAGCAGATGTTACATGAATTTCATCCATCAGTAAAATAACTGATTTGTCATTGGCCCCTAACAAGGAAAATTTTCCCTGTATATACCAAAGTAGCCTCGAGGAACCTTGTTCAAACAGTGGGCTGGTCGAAATATTGCAGTTGAGACACTTCACTGTTAATTCACTGTAAATAATAAAACTCGGTGTTCTTATAAAATGATACGCGTGAAATAGATTTTAAGAAACTGGAGAAAATTAAAAATTCCGCAGAATATCTTGCACACCTTCGGTGGGCATTCAAAAGACTCGCTTGTTCTTTTAAAAATGACAATGCCTCACTTTTTTCTGGTAAAAGTCCTTTCAGTGATTTCAATATGTCCCAGGTCAAAGCAGTCAAATCCTTGGTATTACAAGTAATGCCCAATTCCTCACCTAAACTTGAGTGGCATTCGTTTAGATTTTGTAACTCATTAATATTATCTACTTTAGCTGGTAACAACTTATTGTTTACTTGAGTAATTAACACACTTCTGTAATGGACAAAAATACACAATTTTGTATCCACTTTAACAGAGCATATTATTTGTGGCTGTATTTATTCTTTTACGATTATAAAACATATCGAGGAGCTTCTAATTAATACTGTCCATTCTGAGTCAAATTCTAAGTGTAATCCCTTCAGTTCTTCTGAACTCTTGAAAACAGAAGGTGAATTGTACTCTGCATACGTCTCCAGACTAGCGGTTATTGTCCTTTCAAGGTTTTCCATCTCTATTCTTCTTTTCTTGTCTGTGGGACTTTCACGAACTGATGTCTCAGGCTTTAATAAATATGCTGAGAATCCATTACTATTGATGGTACTGCACCTAAACAAAGAAATTCCAAACAATTACAGAACATTATATAACAATTTAGTACCAAGTAATTCTTTGAAATTCTAAAATTAACATACCACTACGAAGTCAAGGATGTGATAGTGGAGCTGTTAAATACTCTCCGGATTCCTCATTAAACATTTTCACTTCTCTTTCTATGTCTGTTTCATGAAAGTGAAGCTCGCAGACCTGCAACAATTTAAAAGTCGGCATTTGTCACACGCCTCAAGAAAACGCTTGTAAGTTTACAATATATTTTTAAATACCTACCTTTGAGTTATTGTAGGGAATGAAAGTTTTCTCCCTACAAATAACTGGAATCCACACACTCCTTTTTTCTTTCTCTTTGGGAAACCCGAACACACTAACTGCAGGGCCATTAAGATAGTTGCCTTTACAATTGGGTACACAACACTTGTAGGGCATTATTCTGATGAACTGTAAATAAAACAATAAGGGTTTGAAAAGTTCCAAATTTTCCAACATTTGTATACTGTGTATTCACGACCAAAACTAAGTATGTTCAATGAGTACAATAGCCTACAAGCCTTGTAACACGTTTTTACAACTTCAAGCATAAATACATCTTTTGCTTATATTTGCCTTAATTTTAGGTATATGACGTAAAGTAAACTTAATCAGAAACTAATGTTAATAAACGGTACTTACCAAGTTCAAATTTCCATAATTAAAATAAGGCCAGCCGTGGGTCTACTCGTGCTCACGTCACAAAAATCGTCTCCTGGCTTTGAATTCCAGAGGGCGCTGCACCGCCCCCACCGGGACAAGCTCTACGCTTCCGACCGGTCTCCCGAAATATGTGGTAGTGTAGGACAAAGAAGAGGAAGGAAATATCGCGCGAGATCCGTGGCCAGTTTGTCAGAGTACTGCTCCAGCATTCACCTGGTGTTCGGAGACAGCACGGAAAACTACCGATCAGAGCAGCCGGCCGCTAGAATTCTCCTCCAGACTGAATTCGACCTAGCTGAAAAGCTGGTGTCGAAAATCCTGCCGCCGCACACTGGTTGAATCGGTCCTAAAACGTGGTCATAATTGCAAATGCCAATGGATTTGCGTAAAATTTGGTGTCAATGGGTTTTTGAGGTCGCTGAATTTAAATATCACGAAATGAAATTTCAAAATTCAAAATGGCGGGTTAGAAATGGCTAACTGACTCATAAAAATGAACCCAATATGTATAAAAAGATTCATAGAATGATTCTCGCGGTCGCTGATGACGAATATCGAAATTAAATATCAAAATTCAAAATTGAAGCTTGAAAGTGAAGGGATTGTAAGTAAAAATATGGTTACACGTAAAGTTCTGTTTTCAATTGCTGAATACAAAAATTGCAACGAAATTCAAAACCACTACTTTAAAAAAATATATCGGATTTAGAGGATAAAGAATTTTTTTAGAGGGGAAAAGTGACTAAGAGAGTTTTTGACTTCCTTGGGTTTGTTTATTTCTTTTCGTTGAATCCCACTTTAGAATTTTAGAAATTAGGAATTTTTAGAAAGTTTAGAAATTTAGAAATTGTTAATAAAGTTTAATATTTTTCAAATAATATGTATTGCTTTTTTAAAATTGCCTTTAAACGAGATGCAAAATTCCGCAATCCGATTGGCGCTATCGTCTTTCGTTTTCAAGTTATGTAATTGTTTATAAGAAGTTAGCATGTCAAGACAACTATTTTTTTGTCAGTTCCCGCGCAAGCCTTTTCCTTACGCAGTTCCCACGCAAGGCAAAAGCCGTTTACAATGGCTTACTTAGTTTCTCCGGCAAATACATTTGAAGTTTCTAATGTGGGTAGAGGGGACAAGCGGCCACAACACTTGCATATATTGCCATGAAAATTGTTGCTGGTTAGAAATTCCTGGCTTTCAGCTCTCTAATTTTTCATTTTATTCTAAATACTTTTTAAGTTCCATTTGTTTCACAATTACAGAATATATTTTAAAATACTACTCAAGTTGGCTACCAGACAATCTTCAACCTGAGAGCAAGAAAGAGTCATCAATTGGCTTCCAGAAGTACCTCCCAGTTAAAATTGCGTCCTTCCTCACACGTTCCAAGACGAAATAGGCTAAGCATGAAGCATAAATCGTAACACTCGCTTTCCGATGGAAAACCTTTAGTTATCTTCTTAGAAGCCATTTCTTTATATATAAAATTGTGGAAATTTTTCAAATTAAATATACAAGAAAACAATAATTTTGCATTAATTGTTCTTCACGTATAAATATATACATTAAAGCTTCCGGCTCCTCAGTATTCACACGTTCCAAATACGAAATATATTGTTATAAAATTCACAATTTCATTCTAACCAGTAAGTCTGCTGCCTTTAAACAGATAGCATCAGCATGGAATAAGTAACAATACTGTTATAATAGAGTATTGACCTATGCTTATTTATGGACATTTGTAATTGAAAGAATGTTAACTTACGTATGCAGTTAAGTAAATTTCAATGAAGGTGCAAAGTTTGCAAATACACATGTTTTAAAATTCAATTATTGCAAGTTCAGAACAATTCCTAGAAGCATTCTTTTCCATTCGACACTAATGCGACAATCCTTTTAACACTACCCTCCGAATCTAAGTGGATTGTTTGAGGTCATCGCTTATCCCGTCAAAATTATGAAACTTCGAAGTACGTATATGCCGAGGTCATCTTAATGAAACAGAGAAAATCTCTGAGCATATGAAAGAATCAGTCGTCATTTCAACAACGAAGCTACTACGACATAATAATCATAATATCCTCAATTTCGTTTACTTACTGTGTTCTTTCGAGCGTGCTCCGTGTCTCTGAGTAGCAAACATTAACATAATCGTTAAAACTAAAAATAACGATTTAGGATGAAGTTCACATCTCCCTATAATTGTTTGTAGAAAGTCATATCAGGTCAGTATTATTGTCAATAAAATTGTAGTTTTATTTTATTTGAAATAACTGCTTGGATATTTTGGGGTTTAATTAGAAAATATAGCTACGAATTTGACGCTATGAAAAGTAAACATTTCGAGGTTTCCTCTACGAGACGTATTTCGTCATCCTTATTCATTCTCTCAGTATACTACAATCACTTTCATTAATCATCGATCATGTTCTATAGGGTTTATAATGTTTATATTATACCAGGTGTCCCACCAAATATGGACCACCCCCATTACTTCTAAACGGTTTAGGGTATCGAGTTGCAGTTTTCGCTTAACAATGCAGAATTATGGAGCAAGTAACATGCCGTAGAGAAATTTCTCTATGATAGTTTGTTTTTCTATGATAGTTTGTTTTCAAGAAATTTAATCATCTTCAATTTTTTTAATCGAGACTATATTTTTTCATCAGCAGTGGATAGATCATGAACATTGGAATAAAATGATGTATCATATGTTAGTATTTTAAGAGTAATTTGAGTATAAAATTAGATTTTTTGGAATTAGATTCTCAAGTAAGCCTTTGCAACTTTGATACTCTTTTGTGGAGAGAGGAGTGTGAGAGGGATGGACGTGCAGGATGAAGGCGTAACTGCAGCAATTCATGATCTTGACATGAAAAACATATGAACAAACATCAATTTTAACGATCAGAATGAGAGATTTTTCCCATTTGTTCATTGAATTGAACTTTTCTTCTTCTGAAATTCCAAATCGACGATAATCGAAAAGAACGAAATAAAAAATATTGTAGTGAAAACGATGATGATGATGATGATAATAATAATAATAATAATAATAATAATAATAATAAAGATAATTTTTAAGCTTACAAAAATTGAACGCAGGGCAGAAACAAGCCATCATTTTAAAACATGGGAAGCGAATGAATGCTTAGAGATTTTCATTGTAATATCTTGATTAATTCAACAAATAATATATAGGTAGACATTTTCTCTTATTATTCACGGTAACTAAATTTCCTATTTAAACACACTACCAGAAGAACCAAGCAATAAAAAATTGAAATACTCCTGTCAGTTCTATCAGTGTAAATTTACTAAACTTTTACAAAAATGCATATCTGCATTCGCGACTGCTCTTACTGATTTCATTCGCTTTTTCTCATTTCATTCGCAGTTTCTCATTTAATAGCGCCATGTGCTGCCACAAACTTGAAAATGCAGAAGACTGTAGTGCACCGTTTTTTTCATTTATGAACAGCAGTCGTATGGTTGCAAAGTGGATGAGTGATCATTTTAATTAAAAATAACATTTACCAATGAAGAGACGTTGGTTGGTTTCTTGTTCAGTTTGAAAATGATATTTATTATTATCATCTTCCTTACGCTACCAATTTTTTTATATCGTTCTTTGGAACGATCGATGATTTGAAATTTTAGTAGAAGGCAAGTTAAATCCAAATAAATAAAAGGAAAAAACTTCTATTCTGATTGTTAAAGTTGGTATTTCTTAGTGTGATATCTGTGTCAACACCAAGAATTGCTGTAGTTACGCCTCTTATCCCCCACTGCCACCCTCTCAGTCTCTCCTCTCCACGCAACAGTCTAGACGTCGCGATGGCCACCTTCTCCGAAAGGGCTGCAAGAGCTGCTACAGATTGCCCGTGTAATTCAAAATAACATGTTAGAAAGCCTAATTTTATACTCAAGTTTCTTTCAAAATATTAGCAAATAATTTTAATCCTCTTTTAATGGTGTATCCATT
Source organism: Teleogryllus oceanicus (assembly GCA_964035755.1). NCBI lineage: Eukaryota > Metazoa > Arthropoda > Insecta > Orthoptera > Gryllidae > Teleogryllus > Teleogryllus oceanicus. The sequence goes on from CAXIVR010000009.1 coordinate 70,174,779, forward strand.
GCTGGTGAGAAAAATATTTAGTTCCATTTAAAAAATCAAAGATGATTAAATTGCTCGAAAATTAAAAATATTATAGACAATTTCTCTATAACTTGTTACTTGTCCCATGATTCCGCATTGTTAAGCAAAAACTACATGTCGATATCGTGAAGAAGTTAGAAGTTATGGGGGTGGTCCATAGTTGGTGGGACCCCCTGTTTAAGGAATAACATTACAATTGCATTCTGGCGGGCAAGAATTCGGGCTCTGAAATTGGTGTTCTTTTTTGCGTGTAATCTACTTTGTGGTGTGTGAACGTGTATTTATTTATATATATTGTTTACTTTTTCGTAAACATTCTGAGTAACAAAAGTAATATTTGGAAAGGATATGTATGTAATGTTGCAGTAAATCGATGTCGAGATTTTAATGGAAATACAGGTTTTGGGGTCTTAAGTTACCAAACGAGTGTTGTTATGATTTCAAAACGTTCGTTTGTCCGTCCATGTTCGCTGGTATGTCTGTTTCTCTGTGAATACTAGTGTTCGTAGAAGTTTTGTCAAAATGAATTTTCCATTAACGATCTGGCCCGAATCCAGGCCCTGCGATTTTGAAAATAATTCTTTAAATTTTGGGATTAATTTAGTTGATGCCCCTGGGGAGCATTTTTAAACTTTTCTCCAAAACGGCTCCAAAGTTTTTCGACCTACATATGTAACTACAGTCGAACATCCGCCGATACTCGAACTCTAGGGCCTCCCGGTCAATGACGTTAAAGGGAAAACTATAACGATGCCACTGAGCTATCGCACCTTTCCAACGTGTACTTAAAAGATAGTAAGTCTTATTTCCATTACAAAATTTTAATTTTCAATATTACAAATATTCAATTGTTTCATATTATTCGTGCGCATAGTAAATATAACTTAAAGCTTCCTGCCTGAATTCTGCGTAACAAATCGGGCGAATTGTATAATTGAAAACATTATATAAATGTGTGAAGCAAATTGGAATAGTTTCAAAAACCATGAGAGTTAATAACAATTTTCTAAAAGTGATTTAACTAAATTTTCTAAAAACAGGATCTCATAAATTTTAAATTGCCCTTCTTCCAAACATTATGTTTCTTAAAATATGTCAAAGTGGCTTTCAAGTTTGTCTATAACACGGGGGTTCTCTACTTCTTATATGAATGAGTAAACGTTCTTTGGCTTATTTCTGTAGAGAAAAGATGGAATATTTTGATGTAATGTGACATAATGATATTCCTCTAAAACTAAAATTGCACTATGAATGCTTCCTATTCTGGCAGTTTTCTGTGTTACTATACGTTTCTACACTATTACTACACTATTCGTTACTTCTGTGAATGTTGTCTGAAGAATACACTGCGTTAGACGAAGATAATTATACATATTTCTTTTAATGCAATCTTCTCTTCAATATTAAACCTTCACATCATCTCATGTGCACATTTCTTAAAGTATGAGTGAAAATTTTGAATTATATGGTGACAATATATGTTTTCGAACACCACCAATAAACATGATGGAGATTTATTTCCAAGTGCAATCATGTTTAAATATTACATTTTAAACTTCATTTAATTTAGAATTTTGTCTGAAAAAAAAACAGTAGCTTTTGGTATTTATGGAAAGAATTTTCTGCATCAAGAACATCGCAGCATAGCGTCAAAATACAGCATAAGTGACTAGCCCATGGTCAGTATCGTAGGGTACCTGGTTGGGTGGCTCTTATTGTGTTGAAGATCTGGGGTTCAAATTCTAGCCTGCACTACTTATTTTTATTTTGTACATTATGTATGTATCCGGCAAATGACTTTAAAATCAATTGTAGATGTGGAATTTTATATATCGTATTATTTTTCAATAATTATATATTTTCTTCTCTCTCAGCCGTCGTTTCCTTGAGGTTTATTAGAAGAATGAAGTTTTAGTAGTGTAAAAGTTGTAATATAAAGTACTCGTTATCAATAAAACAAGAAAATAAGACCGGATTTTCTATTGTTTGTATTGGTAGTCAGATGAACAGAAAGTGAATAACTGTGTCAATAGGTGTGTGCGTGTTTTTTTTTCAATCAAATATTTTTGAGAATCCAGTGATTACCAGCTGCACTGGAACTCTTTAATTTCCGACAGAGAGCTGTAACGACTATCCACGCCGGCAGTGTGCGTTTTGTTTCCTTGTTCGGAAGCGATAACCAGGCAAGTGTCAACAGCTCAGGATTTGGCAACAGGGCATTGGTCACAGGAGGCCTTAGGCCGCTGCTTGGCCCTTTAACACGAGGATGGATTCTTGATTGTAGGGAAGAAAGTGAGAGGGAATTATGTGAACTTATTGCACTCGTCGGTCACAAATCATGTGTCTGCCTGAATTTTGACATTTGCCAACACGTTAGGAACGTATGTTAGCACGATGTATAAAAAATGTGTTCCTTAATGCTTCTGTTCGAAATTGGTTGTATTATGATCTGTACGAGAATTTGTAAACGTGTTTTAAATTAAAAAATTCACAAAGTAATATGAATATCGTCATTCATTTTTAACATGAATAAAGTAATATATTTACCTAACAGAAAATTTAATTATAAAGACAGAATATTAACAAAAGAATTGGGATTCATTAAACCAGACTTAAGCATCAACCAAATGTCCAGTAATGAAAATAGGTCGAAGATTTAAGCGGTAAATATTCTATATTTGGTGCCCTCCCTGGTTACTAATCTGGTCACTCTCGAGGCGCTACTCGATCATAGCTACCCTAAAACACTAAGAAAGCAATTTATTCCTTCTTAAATTCCTGGCATTCACTGATCACATATGACCCTGTGGGTTAAAAATAGACAATACAGTGTGTCTAATAAAAAATATTAAACATGCATGTCTGAGAGTACGAAGTTTAATTGACCCTGCGTCTACGCCAACGTTGCTGAAATCTATGTTGCAAAGACAATAATCAAAGCAAATGGAACAGGGCTATTTCATTTTATTTCCAAATATCAGAGAGTTGATAACATTTTCAACTTTTGTAATATAAGGGAATAAAAAGAGTATTGTTAATTTCGTAACTTGATATCTTTATTCTTTCTAACACATCGTTTCTATTATGTAGTAAAAGTTTCTGCTAGAGTTTTCTAGGTGTACGCAAGGCCCTTGGCCTAGGCAGCTGCCTTGAGTCCCACCTTCAGACGGGGACATAGATGATTGAAATAAAATAGAATAGGATCCCAATAATAGGAAGCCCATAAATATTTAAGCCAATTTTATCTTTTTACTGTTTAAATAGCTTCTTAAATATCGTAGGATTATTTATAAAAGTGATGAAGTCAAAAGTGGTTGTTTTGGATAAAAGGCATTTACAAGGCAGTTTCTGAACCTTCCAAAAACCGGTGTACTGTTTTCGATGTTTATAGTATTTATTGTAATGCTATATCTTCTATATTATTATCGTTTTAACATTAGTTTAATTTTTTGTGAATCAATTGGTCAATTTACGTAGAATTGAGAACTTCGTCTCCTCTAGCAAGAAACCGACAAAATATTTATTAATTTCATAATTTAGATTACCATTGGAATAATTATAAATAAGTAGAAATTGTAGAACAATATATATATATATATATATATATATATATATATATATATATATATATATTCTAACAGACCCACCTACTACCTTCACACGTGGTGAGGGCGTGATAGAATGAATGCTCATGCACCGAGCTTAAAATTCTCAGGAAGTAGGATCTTTTGAGTATGAACCCTTGACACAATGAATCAGATAAAATACGAATGAAAATGAGCATATATTCAATGAAAAAAAATAGTGTCGCAATTTTATAACAGGATAATGCACTTTAAGTACTTGGTCACTGAAAAAATTAAACAAGGCGAAACAAGAAAATAATTGACATCACCTCGACTGCCTGAACACTTTCACCAATTACAATTTACAATTTGCTCATTCCCCTCTCTGAATTATCGTCTACTACATTATTTTACTCTTTCTAGCCTCTAGTTAGAGAAAAAACAATAAAACATAATATACACGTTACTTAAATCTGACCCCTTTACATATCACAGAAATCAATTGCTTTTAACACAGTACAATAAACTGACTTTTCCAAATAACATCAACTATACAACATGTGAAAATCATGAATTATTTAAGTAAAATTGTACAAGGTATGGCCTCTTTGTATGAATTTAATGCACGTGCAGTAGAAGAACTTAAACTGCCACTCACATCGTTCGGAATTCTTCTCCCACTTCTTCTGGACTTTTCACCCACTTTAACACGAATTGTCGTGTATTTACGGATATTCTCTTTCCCAACTTATCGCCGTATAAAGTTACAGTTCTTTTACCTCAACAGTTCCGCATCGCTCGCCTGTAGGTAACCTTGGGAATTTTCTGCCGCTCGCCCCGCGTTGCCACTCGTCTTCGCTTGCTGTCCCACGACGTTACCAGTTTCATTCGCTCGAACGCTGGACTCCGCTACGCCTACAATTTCCACATTCTTCTCCCGTTTTACGGACTCGTACGATTCTCGTTCCTGTCCAAATCTCTTTTACCTACGCTTCGCTCTTCCTGTGGTCGTCCTTCTTCTACCGCGCTTCGTACAAGTTCGTTCGCGCTTCTAGCCTCGAATAATTAATGTAGCTGAAGTTATGCTTAAAATGCTCGGCCTACTTATCACACTTTGGGCGTGTGTGTCTCAGCGTGCAATATGAGATGCCAGATTTAGTTAATGTCCTTCTGCGCGAATTTACCAAATGTGAAATTATTTCGGAGTCAAACAGTCACTTCGCTTGCTCTCTCAAATATTGTAAATGCGAAGAATGCTGTGCACTCCACTTCTTAATTACCTCACTTTCGAAGATACGCATCACAAGCTAACTTTTAACTACCAAGTTAAAACAAACTCCTATGCTATCAAGTTACAATCTCCGTCGCTGCTGCAATCATAGAGAGTTCAGTCTAGTCGCCGTCCCTGCTGCAATCAAGGAGACCTCCTCCGAGGCGCGCCGCGATACTTATGGTACTCGCGCCTGGGGAAATTTTGAAGGGTGAATATTCTCCTCTTTCATGACCCCGGAAAAACATTATTCACTAGTTCGGGCGTCAGAGTTCGGAAAGCTGTGGGTAGACAGCGCGTTTACAAGCCATCTGTCCGCCGCGTACAGTACTCCTCTGTTTGTGGAGCTTCTTTTTGTAGCTGATGGTGGCGTTATGGGGTTGTCTAATCCATGATGTCACTAATATATATATATATATATATATATATATATATATATATATATATATATATATTAGAACACGCCCACCTACTACCTTCCAGCCGGTGGCGATGAAGCGTGAAACGATGAATGCTCGTGAAGCGAGCTTTGAATTCTCATGGAAGCAGGATCTTTCGGGTATGAGAAAGGTCTAAACCCTTGACACAATGAATTATATAAAATTCTGTAAAATGAGCATATATTCAGTAAACAAATTCCACAGTGGCACAAATATACAATAAGTATGTATTTTACGTAGATGGTCACTGAAAAGAAAACAGAAACAAAAAGAACAGAAATAACACAACCATAAGAGAATGTGTAGGCGTCACCTTGACTGCCTGATTACTTCAATACCACTATTTACAATACTTTTGCTTTGACCTCCTTCTCAATTATTTCGTGTACCTCATTTAACTGTGGTTAATCAAAGTTTTCTCCAGTGCACGGCCCTTTAAGTGATTCTCTACAATTATTCTATTATAGACTTCACAGAGGTCAGCCTTGAGCTGCGCATTTATTACAACGCTGTTAACTCTAGCACAAGAATAAACGCTGCACACACGTTACTAAATCGTACCTTTACAAAATTATAGCAACTGATTATTCCTGACATCATACAATGGAAACAATACTTTCAATAGATTACTTTTACATTACATGAACAATTATAATTTACTTTAGAAAAGTTGTACAAGGTATGGCATTCAACGAATTTACTGGTGCGTACAGCGAATGAAATCAAAACTGCGCTCATACATTCGAAATATTTCCCCAGTAACTATTTGTAACTTTCACCTATTTTAGGACGCTACGCCTGGTGTTTAACGCTACACAGTTTCCCAACAAATTGTCGCATAGAAGTTGCCAGTTCTTTACCTCGACATTTCCTTCCCGCTCGCCGTCAGTTAACCTTGGGGTTCGGCCGCTTGCAGTCCTCGCCACGTCACTCGACTGGTTTGATGTCCGCGGTCGCACCTCTTCTTTCGCTCGATCTCAGGATGACGCCACACGTCCAAATTCCAAACCTTTCTCTCGTCCCCCGGACTCGTACACACCATGAATTGGCCCAAGTCCTTCTGCCTACGCTTGAGTGTTGAGTCGTCCTTCTGCCGGCTGCCGCGTACCCGTTGCTCGCGCTTCCAGTTTTAAATAACTAACGTGCTTGAATTACTCTTCTAGCACTCGGCCGACATACCACACTTTGAGCGTGCGTGGTCGTGGCGTACTAAATTAAATACTGGATTTCGTTCAGAGTCCTTCTGCGCGAATTTACTTCGATGATGAAACTATTTCAAGTTCGAGCAGTCACAGCGACGCTTACTCGCGTAATGTTAGTGCAAATGCTGTACATGCACTTGCTTCTGAATTCTATCACTTATCACCGCGTTTCTTAAATCAGCTTTACTAAAGCAAGTAAAATTATACTCCTGCACTAACCCAAAGTTACTACCGCTGAAGAATTTAGTTGAGTCGCCGTCGCTGTCGAAGTCGTAAGAGGCTTTACTGAAGTGCGTCACGGTATTTATGCAACTCCGCCTGGGAAAATTTCTGGAGGGTGAATTTTCTCCTCCTTCGCGCCCTCTCGAGAAAATATTATCCGCTAACTTTGGACATCGGAGTGCAAAACCTGCGGGTAGATGTCGCCTACTCGGACCCTCGCTCCGCCGCGTCCCCTATTTCTCAGTTCTCGGTCTTTTCTAGTGGCTTATGGTGGCGTTACGGTTCGTATAACCCCGTGACGTCACAATATATATATATATATATATATATATATATATATATAATATTTGCATGCGCTAGACGTTTAAAGCTCTGGCACCATTATATTGGAGAAAATCTTGTTTCTTCGCTTGACTTAGCATTCGCTCTTATTCACTACGGTCATCTACAGTTCTCTTCGTCTCTGCACGACATCCCAAAGTCTCTCGTCATTGTGCCTTGTCGCTCTGCTATTCAGTGTACGCAGTCACCCTCGGTACAGAGACTCTTCACTTGAAACTGGATCGTCCGACGCACAACTAGCTCAGTGTTTTGGCGACAGGAAGCGATGACATAATAAAATGCGCCGAACCAATGTGTCAGCAGAAAATGCAATGTTTTCAAGGCGCTCTTAAACAAGACATGCAAACGGACCTCGTGCGTTTTAAAATTATTATATTTATTGTTCCAATGATAAGTTCATACGTTCAAAAGTTCAAAAGTTATTACTTTTCACATGTATTTGGAATGGTTTATAGCTAACTAATCGAAACTAATTCTAATCTAAATATAACATTGACTCATTGATCACCTACGCTTAGTTTACATCTACGTTTAACATGCTTAGAAGATATTTGTAGGAAGGCATGTAGTGGATATCTATTTCAGATTCGGGTCGGTAAATCGTTGAGTGTGGCTAGGCTGTAGTGGGATATTTGATTTATCGAGAATATATTTCAGTAGAAATTGTTGAAGAGATGAGCGATGTGATGATTGATGGATAGCTCACGAACTCGGTGCTCACTTGCGGTTGTATAAGTACGCAAGGGCTCTTTGGGTTGTTTACGAGTTTTTCCGGGCGCGTTAATTACTGCTAAGTTCAAAGTCCCGTAAGAAAAGTGCTTATTTTCATCGTAGGAGATGGCCGTGATCTTGCCTCACTGATTGACGAGATCCGGTCTCGATCTACACGTCGGTTTGCAGGGTTTTCCCCATCCATGTATCTCTCACCAGCGTGGTACTGACCCAGCTGTAACAAGCCCGAAGTTCCCGGCCTCCTGGCCCATGTGGCAGTGTAGTGAATGCCCATGTAGCTCCTAGCCCATGTGTCAGTGTGATAGGGCAAGAAAAGGGTTGGAAAGATCGCGTGGCCCGTTTGTGAAAGTACTGCTCTGAATTCGCCTTGTGTTGATCGGAGAAACCACGAAAACTACCGTTCAAAGCAGGGCCCCTCGCTAGAGTTCTCCTCCAGGCAGCGGCTGAATTCAATTTAGCTATGTCGATGGTGACGAAATTCCTGCGACGGTCGAGAGTCGAATTCCACGACCTTCCGGTCAGAGGCACTGAAGTGACATCAATTCGAGACACCTAACCCGGTGGCTCGTTGAGAAACACAGTGTTCGCGGGGATTGACTGATTCATTTAGTGATTCCGGGGACCCCTATAGGTCATTAGTCCGTACGTGTAGTGCGTGTTTTTGCTCGGGATATGGTGGTGTCTTCCCCGCTGGATGGCCAGATCTGGCGCCGACCTACCGTGTCGGCTGGCGGGATTTTCCTTTAACCAGTTATCCCCACGGGCCCCGCCCAGCTGGGACAAGTTCCAAGTCCCCGACCGGTCTCCCGGCATATGTGGTAGTGTAGTGCATGTTAGTGTGCGTGTGTAAAAGGGTGGAAGATAGGACAAGGAAAAGGAAGGAAAGATCCGCGCGGCCCGTGGCCCGTTTGTTAGGGTGCTGCTCCGGCATTCGCCTGGAGCTGATCGGAGAAACCGCGGAAAACTACCGATGGGAGCAACCGGCTGCTAGAATTCTCCTCCAGACAGGGACTGGATTCGACCTAGTTGAAAAGCTATTGTCGGAAATCCTACCGACCTAGGATCTCGGTCAGAGGCGTTGCAGTTACATCAGTTGATGCACTGAGCCACCGCTCTTGGTGTTCGCGGGAAGGGAAGTATGAGTGAACGTTTAAATTTTTTTCCGGGCTGGTATTGGGAGACACAATGCAAGTTGTAGTAACGTTTAGTCCGAGTACCTCATACTCTTAAAATAATTACGTAATTTGTTTTTCGGAAATATTTTTTATATATGATTGTAGAGTCAAATTCTATCAAACAATATTTTTATTTTTACAGATACAAATCAGAAATACATTAAGAAATTAAAATGTTAAAAAAAACTCGGATTTCATGATGAAGTGGGACATTGAACCAATTGAAAAAATCGATCAAATTACATAGTTGACTTTATTAAACTACTTTACCATCTTCAAAGGGTTAGTTATTTTTGTACGATTATTTTATGAATAGCTGATGTAATTTATGAGTTTTCTTTAAGGCAAATTGATACACTCATTGCACTCTCCTTTACGAGTTGCAGCGGCTATCGAATTTATTTGCAATTTCCCAAATATACGAGTGATATTTAATACGTTTGACATTCAATAATTTTAAAAATATGCCAAATATTCTGAAATATTGAAAATATTCTTGATAATCATGTTTCATTCAGCATCTTCAATGCCTTGTTGCCACTCTTCAATGCCAAACCATAACGTTTGAAATTCCCAATAAAGAGAATAACCAAGGTTAAACACAAATATCAATACCGCACCATCCTTAGTTGATGTATCCAGCTTAAGATTCGCCAGTAGAGAGAGATGAGAAAAGGACAAGAAAATGAAGTTTTCGTTAAATTTCGTTAATTGACACAAACCGTAATGTTAAATACCTTTGGTATTAATTTCGTAGTGGAATAATTTTGTAATCATAATCTCGTAAGTGTATGTATTCCTTTCGAGATGTATGACATAATTGGAAATGGTCACCAATAATTCGTTCACTGTTTTGCATTTTTTAGAAACGACTATGATTATTTATAAGTATTCAATATAAATATTGATCAGTAATTTATTAACATTAATAGCAATCATTATAGTAATAGTATAACATATCTGTGTATTGACATTTCTTGTTTTTAAATAATCCTATCAACAGTGGCAAAACAATGAAACTCGCGTTCAGTACACACAATATGCTTCAACGTTCCACATTCTGTCTCCCCAGCTTTCCGATGACATTGATACTTCCTAAGACTTCTTGAAGTTTATACGTTTTCTCTACTTACTCTACTTCACTTTTCGAATACTAGAACTCGAATAATTCGTATTATTTATAGGTAACGTTTAAGGAAAAGATGGAAGTCAATTTTTTTTCATTCCTATGAAGTGCAAGTGATATTATAGCGTCACGGGTAAACAAAAATGTGATATCTATTTGGTTTTAATTAATAATTTTTACTTTCTCTCTCGTAAGGCATTCTTAAGAAGAAAGTTATGTAAAAGTAGAGTCGTAGGCTTCCGCGGCGGAGTCGTTGAATTCTTGCGTCGGGATTAGCCGCGCATGGTCGATGGTGCTGACGTTTCGGCCAGCTTGCCTGTGGCCTTCTTCAGAGCTGTGCTGCTGGCAGCTGTGCTGCTGCAGAGCTGTGCTGTGCAGAGCTGTGCTGCTGGCAGCACAGTCTGAAGAAGCCACAGCAAGTTGAAACGCAGCAATCGATATGTTGCTAATCGCCAAATCAGAAAGTTATGTAATGCTCCGGGGAAAAGCAGCGAAATTTTGTCAGAAAAACTCTTATTGTCGGGCCTGGTAGCGAAAAAGTCGATAAATCTAAATTAAATTAAATTAAAACTCAGACACGTAGTGTAGCTAGAATTAATGACACGGGAAAATCGATTGACGGCAAAACGTCTGTCCGTCCGTTTGTCTGTGAACAACGGTAGCGGCTAAACCGCTCATCGGATTTTCCCCAAAATTAATATTCCCCAATCGATCTGCCTGATGTCACAACACCTTGAATTTGAAACCGATATTTTAATTTTGGGGATATTTTACATGAAGCCCATGGGAAAATTGTCAAAAAATTGCTCTATCGTTTCTGATTAAATTTTGTTGTTGGATAATGTGTATAAATGTTTAAGATCATGGGGGAAAGTCTCCTTTCTTTGAAAACTTTGATTTTCGAGAATTGAAAAATTCAAACATTTTCAGCGTCTTCCTACAATATGACATACATTTTTTTCTCTTAATGAAATCTCTTCCTTAAAGATTAATTTTAAAGTAAAGTCATTAAAAATTTCAAAAAATAAGTTCTTTTGCGCAATTTCTCATGAATTATAGGCAATTTGTAACTTTGTTTAAACAATTTTTCTCGAAAAACGGTACCAACAATTTTGATTAAATTTTGATGTCAGAAGCGTATAGGACGAGCGTATAAGCGATGGTGCAGATCTCATGTTCTTTGAAAATATTTATTCTTGAAAGGTCAATTTTTTCGGCGTCTTCTTTCAACTACTTTTTCAATGAAATGTGTTTATGAAAAACAAATATAATAATGTCGTTTTCAATGTTAGTATTTTTGAAGTTTTGCGCGTTTGTTAGAGCCAGGAACTCGGAAAAATCAAAACCAACCAAAGTGTTGATTTGGACTGAAAAATACGAGGATATCCGAAAATCGTCACAAAGCGCTTTGCAAGCAATATATTTTCGCATTTGTTAAAACTACTGTAGAGGCAAAGATGGTTGGGAAACATTTTTCTATCTTCTTCCTCCTATGAATCACCGGATCAACTGATGTCACTGCAGTGCCTCTGACTTGGAGATCCTAGGTTCGAGACCCGACGCGGCAGGATTTTCGACACCAGCTTTTCAGCTAGATCAAATTCAGTCACTGTCTCGAGGAGAATGCAGCAGCGGTTTTCCGTGGTTTCTTCGGTCAACACCAGGCGAACGTCGGAGCAATTCCTAACAAACGGGCCACGGATCGCACACTATCTTTCCTTCCTCTACCTTGTTCCTCCATATTCTCACCCCTTACACGCACATCACTACACTAAAATGTACTACACTACCACATGCCGGGAGACCGGTCGGGATTTTAACTTGCCCCGGCTATATCGTTGGAGATACCTGGTTGGGGAAAACTCCACCAGTCGACGGTAGATCGGCGCCGGATCTCGCCATCCAATGGGGAAGATCACAGCCACCTTCCGAGGAAAAACTTGCACTACATTTAGGACTGATCTCAGTGGTTAACGCACCCGGAATCACTAACAATCAATCAATCAATCCCATCTACTCTCTGCATCCCTCTATCTGTGAAAAAGTAGCCTGGTGAGCCGGGCGCAAAATGACAATGTCTGGGACGTGTAAGTTCGATAAGTCGAGTTGGAGGCTACGTTTTGTTTTGCAGACTTGCAAAGGATTTTATAAGTATTGATGCTAATAATTTTCAAATGTGTATGAGAATATTAAAATGCAGTGGCAATTACAATTGGGTGGGAATTGGCGTACAATTTGTAGAGGTTGCAGGTACGATGGTAAAATAGACAATTTTAAAAGATGACCTATAAGAAGCTATTGCAGATTGAACCACCATGTTCATTGATTTGTTTCCGAACACATCAACGGTCGTTAGTCTCCCCACTAGTCTAGATACTCCTCTATGTATTCCCTGCGGGCGCCCAAAGCCGGGATAAGTTCCAAGTTTCAATTGGTCTCGGGCATGGTCGTAGTGTAGTGCATGTTAGTGTAAGTGTGTATAATTGGGAATTGAGTGTAGGACAAAGGGAGAAGGAATGATCGCACGTGGTCCGTTAGAATACTGATTCATCACCAGCCTGGTATTGGAATCGAAGAAATCGAAAAACTACTGATCAGAGCAGTCAGGGCACTAAATTCTCTGCCAAGCAGCGGCTGAATTCGATCTAACTATGGAGTTAGTATCGAAAATCACCCAGAGTCGGGACTCAAACCCTACGAACCTGGTCAGACTCACTGCAGTCAGCGTCATTGCTGGCTCTGAGCTAAGATCTGCCCGTGAACTGCCTCGTAAATGTAAGTTAAAAAAACGAATTGATAATCTGCCGAATTTAAATGAGCATTGCACTTGCAGTATATAACAAAGATAGCAAATACAGCCACTAACAGATTAACAGTATCTGTACACGCACGCTATTATACTCAGGATGGTCACAATGAGATTAGTAGGACCACTAACAAACCCCGATACGACAGCGGTGACCAGACGGTTCTGAAACTTAGGATACGCGCGCACAAGAAAAGTGGGAATTTCATCATAACTCATTCTGACACTAAAATAAACCTCACTGACGCACAAAACTGTTCAAAGAATAGAAATGTTATTGAAGAAATATATTATATTCTAATAATTTAACATAAACCTTGCGTTTGAGAATCAATAAAAAGAAAGAAATGTGTTTGTTGCACAAACCTTCAACTGAACAAGAAACCGCCGATGTTGAGTTGATTTCTGTGAAAGCAATATTCTAAGTGACCTGCTTCTGAAATCTCACCAATTTGTACACTTAAGAACTCGTAACTAATGCCTAATAATTTCTGGAGGAGACAGTTCAGTAAATTTCTAGTTTTTCCGATCTCGCGTTTCCACTGCACTCAGCCATAGGTATGCAACACCTCCTCCACATCGTTGACAAAAGTGTATGGAATACCTAGAGTGATTTTGATGCGCGTTAAATGTTTTACCCAACGTCGCCAACCAATGATTTTTGTTTACTTACTTGATTACTTTGAGATCCCGAATCCAATATATTGACTACTAGAGAACCTTCTTTGATATTCATTAATTGGATTGTTGCGGCTTTGTCGAATGATTTGACGGAATTGAATTGGTTTGTAATGTTACAATTCTTCCCTGTATTATTCCTCTTCGTTATATTTATTCCCTGTACCAAACTTCCCTAGTAGACCTGCTTTAGTGACAGTCAGAACAAGAACGAAAGCATAATTTTAACGTGAATGATAACAACATCATGAGATTGATCTGTAAAGAAGACCTGGCAAGTTCTCAAGATAGCTTTGCAGACACACGAAAGATATCTTATGTAATACAAATTGAATAATACAAAGCCATCTTTGACTCTAGAATCTTGTGAAGTGCACCTAATGTAGCGAAAGATTGTTTTAAGTGTTCCCTTAAAAAACATACGCGTAACGTGACAAACGTTGGACTTTTGTTCTCATTACCAAACATATAGAAGAAAAATAAACTATCGTATCAGATGGCAAATATGGCATTTTGCACATTTTACAGTTGTTAAATGCTATAAAATAATTTCTAAAACGGAAAGAGAGAAAGAAAATTTGCTCCATAATAATAATAATTTGCTCCATAAATTAATTTACTTGCTAGTGTTTATAGCATTTAGGATAAGAGTTACAAAGGAATAGGGTGAGTGAAATGGGCAAGCTAGAAATAATTATTCAAGGTATTAAATTGATAATACATATTTTATTGGCACTAATAAGAAAATCTAAACATTCCTTCGAAATAATAATTATAAAATTAATATTTGCATAAAATGTATTGTAATTTCATATTATCCTATTATCCGCTGTATAAATATGCCGATTGTTAATTAGGTAATTAATACTAAGTAATGAAATATTCATAGAAAATATGAGTAGTGTTGTTACAAAAGTTTTCCTGAAAATTCGTAAAAAATTTGGACATATTCTGATGAATTTGATATAATTCCATTTCAGGGTTTTTCCCTTGCGGACACTGTAATTTCCAACTTGGTATATTACCTTGAAAACAGGACTGGTACTTGTATAGGAAGTCATTGCACCTTTCTATATCTGTTCACGATTGCACAATTAAGATTATACCCTTGTACTTACCTATTATCAGATGCCATTTTTATATCAGTTTTACGAAAAGTAGCAGACCTTGAGGTACCTTCAAACTTGATGCAATCTTGGATTTTAGTAGAATAATACAGCCAGGGTTTCTTTTGTTATCAAGCCGGGAAATTAATTAGGAGAGAATGTAAACAATTAAGAAATGAAAATTAGTTACACAATTCCAGGTTATATGTAGTTTTGAAACTAACAATATACCAGTTTAATATTACAGTTGCGAAGCTGTAATGGGAGGAGAATTCATCCGTTTGACAACACGTGCGACGACGGCGCTCCTGGTAGTCAGCAATAGGCGTCTGTATTAAAGCTACAAGATATGTACTGCTAAGTAGTTCGTAATTTGTAATGCTTAAAATTTTAGAACAATTTTAAAACAGGACGTAGTATCTGAAAATTAGCGGGGTATGCAAAATAAAACGCTCATTCCAAGTTTATCATATAACACAAATTTATTACTGTCAAAGCGTTGACAGGATAAAATTACATTTTTGCAGAAGCAAAACAAAGGAACATCACACTATTTCCTCCATAAATCAAGAAAACTGCACAAAAATCTTTTGGAGATCTCGGTCCTACACCCAGAAGTTACAAAGGTTAGTTACAAAAAAATTAAATTTTATTAGGTTTGACAAATTAAAAAATAAAGTACATCAAGATTTGCGTGGTGTTTATTGGCTGATCTAGAATTTTTAACATCTAAAATGACTGAAACCCCGAAAGTATAAAAAATGTACACGAAGCCGTATAGAAGACGTTAACAAGTAAACGTTATTAGAGGCAGGTTATTACAAATGCACTTAGACATAACAATATTCACGAAGAATTTTGTAAATGCTTTCCTTCTGCATCTTCAGAAACCTAGAGAAGAATAAATATGACGGATGTTTTGATTGTTGCTACAGTTTAATGCACTGCAAGCATTTCTGTTGGAATTTTAATCGTAAATCAATGTTTCAGGACGCAAATGTAAACACAATTTGATTATTGCAAGTGAGACAAGCACAGATAATAAATAATATGCAATCGATTAAACTCACTGCATCAAAATTTTATCACGATATTACATAATATCGAGTAATTAACTCACAACGAAATTAACTCACACTCACTACAAGTGATATCAGATAAATGATAACTATCTAATGTTTCCCTGATTGTTCTACTGCAGAGGTAATTCAATGGATAGCAGTTCCCTCACTAAGCACCTGATCAACAAAACTAGTTACGAACGTTGTCAATTGCGAAATAAGTGGTTGTCATAAAGACTTTGGATACTTTTTTTTGCAATAGTTGATATTCCAGTGATAGTTTTGGTGGTATCAGTATAGTTTTATTAGAAGTTGTGGTGCTTTTTCTTGGCTAAAATGTTTTGTTTCCATGTAAACGTTTGTCTAGATGTATCCTTATTTTGCACTTTCCATTTGTAATATTGGATTAGTTGATGTGGACAGTAGGACATTTGTTTCTTCTCAGGTAAAAGTTATATGGACTGATTTTTTTTCATTGATTTTTATTTTCCACTTCTTGGACCATTTTTCAATCATTGTAAGATTTCTTGTAAATGTCTTGATGCGACATTTGGGTCGTCATCCGAAGCTAGTATGGCCATACATCTGCAAAGTGACTAAAGTTGTTTTATCTGTGTCGGGATATCTGTCGTATAGAGTTGGTACAGAATAGGGGCCCCGTACACTACCTTGTGGTACTCCGGGCCCTTTATTGGATGTAATTGAGATAATTCATTTTTATATTTGATGCTGTGGAATAGATAAGAACTGAAGATACTGATGAAGGGAAAGGTAGGAAATGTTTGAGTTTAAATAGGAGTCCATCGTGCCAGACTTTGTCAAACCTTGGGCGATGTCTAGGAATGCAGTGAACAATATTTATTTTCTTGAAACAATTCTCAATGTAGCTGGTGATTCTATTAATTTTTCGATGGTAGAATGCTGTTGTCTAAAGCCAAATTGATGATCAGTGACTAGGTTATTGGTTGCATGTGAGGACGTAGTCTTGATAGAAGAAGTTTCTGAAACACTTTGGATAAATGAAGTATACTGATGGCAGTAAGAGGAGGGTTCATGTGGAGATTTTCCCGGCGAGAAAAAACTTGAATTTGGGCTACTTTCCATTGCTCCGTGTAGTGTCCTGTTCTTAGAATACTGTTGAATAGTGCAGTAATTATAGTTTTGCATTTCCGTAGTAGTTCTTTGAGAAGAGTGTTGTGATTAGGTCATAGCCACAAGCTTTTTGCTGATAAGGTGTTAATGGTTTTGTAATTTCTCTGGGTGTAAAGTGTGGAATTGGAAGAGTCATTTGGTTTCGGGAGTTCAGTTAAGGTAGTCCGGATTTGTTAGGTCATGGTTTGTATTTGAAAAGGAATGAGTCTGGAATACATTAGCGAAGAAGTTGGCTAAGGTAGATGCTTTTTCTGTGGGGTTTCTCACTGCGTATATTTCATCCCTGATTGGGGATTTCGTTTGATCGGATGTTTCAGCTTCCTGGTGACTTTAAATGAGAGTAATTAGTATCTTCTGTTGGGGTGATGTTGGTTATGAAATCTTGAAACTTGTTGCTGTTAAATCGTTTAGGACGCACCTTAGTTGCCTAGTTGCTCTGTTGTAGTTGGTACAGTCTGCAGGATATTTTGAAGCTTGCCTGATTTTTTAGTCTTCCTTTCTCAGCTATTTTATTTTAAAGAAATTTTGGGTATTTCATGCAGCTCCGGGTGTAGTGGAGTTGTGGTGTAACAAACCAAACCGCTTTTGAATATTTTGGGTTATATATTCAGTCGCTTCATCTATATGGTCTGCTTTTTAATGTAAACGGATGTTTGTTTTCATTGATAACTGGTTTCTGTACGAGGTCCAGTTTGTCTTTCTGTTCGTTAGCGACACGGGAGAGGGGTGTAGGATAATTTTGTTACCAACGGGGATAATTATTGGAGTGTGGTCTGAGGACAGTTCGAGGGAAGTTTCAATGATGTAGTTAGTGGATGGGATTCCTTTTGTTATGAATATATCAATCAGGTCTGGAATTTTGTTTTGGTCAGGAGGCCAGTGGTAGGTTCTCCTGTAGGAATTGGTTCAACTGTAGAGAAGTAACTGCTTTCTACAGTTCTCTCCTCTAGGGGTAATAAGCTTTGGGCCCCATTGCGTATGCCATGTACCTATGTCCTAGTGACTTAAAATAGGTTTCACATCGTTGCTTATCTATTTTAAATCTGGGAGGGCAGTAGATGGCGCTGATGGTGACTGGTCCATTCCAGTCTGTAATTTGTACAGACGTTGCTTGAATATCGTGGTCGAGTACGGCTTCCTGTTCCTGATGTTTCATGCTTTTTTATTAATATTGTTGTGCCGCCGTGAACATGATCGTGTCGTATAATGTGAAGTTCTTCTATTTAATGTAACTTCTTTCTGTGAAATAAGTTTCGGAGATAAGTAGAATGTCTATTTTGTTTTCGTTGAGAAATAATTCTACTTCTTGGCGATGATTTGCCAAGCCGTTGGCGTTCAACCAAGCGGAATTGACGCGCCTATGTTCAATGTTCATGTGAGACGGCCTCGACCGTCCTTCAAATTTGACTTGTAAATTGTAATTCTGCTTTGTTTTTCCCGCAGCTGCTTTCGAACCTGCGTATCAGGAAAAACTAATTTATGTAAAGTTTTTTTGTGAATAAATGTATTATGTCTAAAGTTATTTGATTGTCATATCTCCAGATTTGAGATCCTATAAAGTTGTGATACTTTTATTTAAAACCTGGAAAATCCATTTAGAAAAGTTCAGATGTGACGACAATCTTTAAAGTTTGATAGCTTAGAGAAGCTTTTGTGTTAGCTTCAGTACAATTATTTCCTTAGGCAAATGCATGGTCAAATCGCTATTTATTACGTAGAATTTATGTAATTAATGTGCTGTTTTCAACAGCTGGCGACCGTATAGAAATAATTTGTTGTTAATTAAGAGGTCAGCCAAGTTTGATATTTAACAGCTAGTGCTTTGCAACATGATTAGGCTTGATGAGACGGAGAGGTCCGTTTATGAAGCAACATCAACTTCTCAGAAATCACAGGCCGGTTGGTCCATCAAGGTCAGCAATCTTAGATGCTGTTGTAACTAGGAAAGGGAGTAAAGCAATAAGGTCTCTGTTTCGTATACGAAGGTTTGTGTAGCTATTGAAATCTTGTTAGAATTATGGTATCCTTTTTTCAGTGGCGAATACTCATTTCTATAGATGTATGACTGCGAAAGGATGGCTTCTAAATTGCTACCAAACTTGGATGCACTTCAGCTGCTCTATATTCTAGCTCGTTGGGCGTTAAAACCTCCGAAATGTAAGAAATACATAAAATTAACAACCTGTCTTAATTTGACTTGCCTTACTCTTATTGTCTTATAAGTCAATTATAAGTCGAATTTGTACGAGTATTAAACTTGAATTTATTTAGAGCTGCACTGGCGATGCCTGTTACGGTGTCTTCCAATCTGAAGTTGTGACTTGTATGCTTCGGATGGATGACGCGTAAACAGCTCATGTTATATCAGAGTGATTTCGCATGTTTTCGCGTGATTTCGCACGTTTTCGCATGATTTCTCGGGTTCTCTCACCTTTTCGAGGGTTTTCGCACGTTTTCATGCGTTTTCGCACGTTTTCACGCGTTTTCGTATGTTTTCGCGCCTTTTCGCCTACGTTTTCTGTGCAGAAGCGTTCTGCGGCCGAGAACAAGCAAGCAATCAAGCAAAGATACAAATGAAGCGTATTAAAAAGTGAAGTGAAGTATAATTAACAATGCCGCGACCAAGACGATCGAATCTTTCCCGACAAAGCCGTAATGCAAGAAATTGCACGTGAAGAGCGCCGCGTTAGTATGGCTCGACTTCGTGCTTCTCAATCACAAGAGCAACGTGAGGCAGCCCGTGAAGCAGCTCGATTAGTAATGCAAAATCGTCAAACGAACAACAGAGATCAACAAATAGATAATTTCCGAAGCAGAACAAGAAATTCAGCAGAAGTGTTGATTTAGATCGAGCAACGTTTCGATACGATTGCAGCAATGATTTTGGCTGCACCTAAGCGTTTACAGTGGGCCAATGAACGTTGTTTGCGAGTATTGTGGTGCATTAAAGAAGTTTCCGGGCTGCTTGGTTATTGCTGCCTTAGTGGTAAAGTAAAATTGCCATTGTTAACTCCATACCTGAGCCATTGTATTCATTGCTTTGTGGCGAAACTTAACGTCACTTTCTTGCAAACACTCAAAAATACAATGGTTGTTTCCAAATGACGTCATTTGGGGCAGATATTATCGAAGAACGAGGATTTAATCCGACATTCAAGGTATTTATTTATTTATTTTTGTACTTATACAGAATATAATTAAAGAATAACTTACTTTATTTATTTGAACGTATTATGTTTGCTAATTCTTAAAACAGTGTTTATAACTCAGTAACACTGTTTGGTTTTTATTTTATTGATACAAGGATAGATTCACCATCGTATTGGATGTTACAACCTCTCAGATGCAGCATACATTTTACAAATACTTCATTGGCAACATGGAAGAACAACTTGATCGACGTCGAGAGATCAATGCAGGAATGAAGCGAGAAATTCTTCAAGATTTGCAGCAATTACTTCATGAACATCACGCGTTGGTCAGGTTGTTTAAGAGTGCTTTAGAGTGCATGCCAAATGATGACTACAAAGTTGTGATCAGAGCAGATAAACGACCATCTGGAATTACACGAACACATTTAACGCTCCAACAATAGACGAAGTTGCCATCCTGAATGTTGAACGCGTGGCTTACGTGATATTGTGCTTACACGTCGCGATACTGAGACTGCAGCAAATACACAGACACATCGTTCATATGACGCGTTGCAATACCCGCTGATGTTTTGACAAGGAGAAGATGGATTTATTATTGTAATATCAAAATGATAAATCCATTCAATGGTAGTATCAATATCATAGTTTATTTTATTTTTATTTAATTTCGAAACAAACGGACTTAAAATAATATATTAAAATGTATAATAAATTGGACAAATGAGTAGTGACAGTAATTAATTATGCTAAAAATTTATGCAAATAATAAAATCTACTGTTTAATTTCAGATGAAGAAAACTACAAGAAAAATTAGCACAATGAATTCACACGCATATCGTTTGATGATTCGTCAAATGCCACATGTTAACTATAGCCGAAATATGATGAAGAAACGCCAAACAACGAAGATATAGGCATTCAAAATATTCAAAATTATCTTAGGAGATACAAAACAAGACTTAAAGAACACACGATCGCCATTCGAGAGGGAAACGTAAAAAACGCAAACGTAAAAAACCTAAACGATTTTAAAATTAATCCCAAAAACGTGGAGGTTTTTCCATCAGGTTCTAATTTTCCAAGCGAACTTCATGATTATCTAATCAATTCTAACGGAATTTGTATTAATAGGCGAAAGGGTAATTTTGTTAAATGTAACGAAACGTTAAATTCGTCCATTAGCTTAGTAAGCATGCCAAATCTCGATATCGCAATGGCTCTTTATCGATTTTCACCTTTAGTTTTAAATAATAGCACTTTCCAGTCGATTATTCACTATTCGTGTATTTTATTCCGTTTCATCACGTACTTAAGTCTTGAAGCACCGGGAGAATTATGGCGAATAGACAAAACTATAGTTAAAGAACTATTGACTCAAATTTTTGATTTAATGACACAAAAAGCTTCCAACCATTCAAAGCAACCGCGATAACAATCAGTGCAAAACAAACAGTTAACAGCTATAGTTTTCAACAATTGTACATGTATATAAAAGCGTGTTATTCTATGTTCCATGAACCAAAATATTACGCTTTATATCCAAATGATATTCCCGTAGAAGTAATGAACATTCCGATTACAATAAAAGGTAACCAGAGAGGAAGGGAGGAAGGAAATCCTAAATTGTATAAGAAACAAATTTTATAAAAAAAGAACTAAGAGAAAGTCTAAATTTGTTAGTTAACTTTGTAAGAACACTGTATTATAATGCCGATTATAAATGCGCCCCTCTGTCACCGTAACGTTAAGCCTAACCGGTCGAGAAGAATTCTTAGGCCTAACAATCCCTCAACCAAACCTAATACGTCAAAGTCGAATACATCAACCGAAAAGAGTATAAAATTTAATCCGTCAAAGTCACTTAACCCAAAAAATAAAACTGATTACAAATCGATTGATCTAATATTTCCGTTTAAAAAGTTTTAAAATGATAAATTATCTCTCGAAAGAAACATGTTGACGAGCTGTGGCATAGATTTTGTGTCTGAAATATTCTCCAATTTTAAATATAAATCTCTACCAAAAGATGAAAGGAGACGATATGTAAAAGAGTCGTATATACAATCCCACACGAGAATATTTATTCGTTCAGACTTTGACTGTCTGTTCGGTACGGGACTTGCGGATAATCATGCACAATTGTATTTACGTGATGGTTACCTTCAACATCTTGATCAGATGCGATATAACGATAATTTTAAACAAACTTCAGATTTCAAATGTATATCCTTGTCTTCCACCATAGTCCATCGCGTTATATTCGATATCGATTGTAAAAGATTTAAAGACAAAGAAAGAGGCCACGAACACAATCCTAAATCCATCGTGAATTTTGTCGCAAAACTTCGATCCTTTTTGTGCAAAGTAACGGGCGAACAAGCAATACCGAATTACGTTACGTTTAGCAGTAAAACACACGGAGTGCATGTCATTGCACATTTATCCGTTCATCATTCGATTTTTATTCAAATGCAAAAATATATCGATCAAAATGTCGCCGCACATTATTTACCAAAGTTGTATCTGCTGAATAAAAATTGCCGTTCGTTTTGTATTCCTTTTACACGAAACCATCATTTAACGTTCTTCCTCGATGTGACCGGAACAGACTTTGTGTCTGGTGGTAAGGCTGCCGATGTGTGTGCCGTCGCCCTCGAAACACGCTATTTCGATACAGAAAACGACTCAAACAGAATCATGGGATTGTACAGTGCAGTTGGTGCCGTATGACATTGTATCTGCCCAACGATACGCGTTTCACGACGAGAGTAACAAAGAGGAAGATGAATCAACGGTGGTGAAAAAGAGAAGAAAAAATAAAAAGTCACAAATAAAATTGCCGTCGGAGCTTTCTTCGGTTTCTATTTCTCTCCGTCGGAATCGGATGCGATCATGCAGACAAGGAAAGCGAAAACTGGCCCACGTCGAAGCATACCTCGTTTTCAATCCTTTTTAATCTGGAACTCCAGGCAGTGTGACGGTACAGTGGTTCTCAAATGTTTCGCTCGAAAGACATCCGCTTTCGGATATTAAAAAATTATAACCAACAGAGAAAAAAGCAGAAAGATGTTACTAAAGTCTTCCAAACCGTTTAGAAACGCGTTTCTACCGACAGATTAAATACCAGAGGCGAGTGGAGATATTTGTCTCAGTTTGCCGACAATGTGGAAAATGTCACAAAAGCGAGATATTATAGAGCGGCATGCAAACCCGTCTACAATCATCTTAAAAACGTTATTAATACTTGCAAAAACGATAAAAAGAATTTCGACGCCGAAGCCGACATTGACGCCGTTATTAACGCCGACCCCGACAAAGAAGCCGATAGAAACGCTGACGCCGATCTAGACCCCGGATCCGAGATAGACGCCGACGCCGGTAGACGCTGACCTAGACGCCGACGCCGACAGACGCAGACAGCAGCGGTGGCTGGAAGCTGCAGCGAGTTTGCTGTGGGCGAATAGCGCTTTTCAAGTGTGTCGGAGAAAATTTCGGCTTTGATGGCCGGATCGTATGTGAGTGGAAATCCATTTGGGCGTTCCAGGGCTGTTATAGCTGGGGTTTTAATTCGGAGGGCCCCCTGTAGCTTCCCCATTAACTTCAGCATTATTTGCGAGTTTTAACATACTCTTCCCATATCGTAGACCTATCACTCCTGAAGACTGCGATTTTTCGCCGAGTAGTTGGTATGTGGCCTTGGCATCGGGGTCGCGGTCTTGAATAAGGCGGATCAGCTTATCAGGGGTTCGTGATGAAGGGTTGGAGGAAGGAAGGTTAGGAAGCTTTTGGGTTGTTTCATTGAAGGCTGATTTGATTTGATAATTTAGGTGGTAGCTTTGCCGATTTCATGTGGAGTGGATAGAGATGGATTTTGCAGGATTTTGTTTGTTAGTTTTGTTTGGTAGTTCAACAAAACAGTTTCCAATGTTTTGGTTTTGAGTTTAGTAGATAGAGGCGCAGGGAAGATTGCGTTGTGGAGAGCGAAGATAACAGGAAGGTGGTCTTAGCTTAGGTCGTGAAGTGGTTTGGAAGTTGTGAGAGACAGAGAGGGGGAATGAAGAACTATATAAAGGATATCTCCTTCGATGGTATTGGTGATGGGATTTGTTCTTAGGTGGGTCATAACACACCATCCATAGATGAAATTGGTGAAATGTTGAGCTCAGTACTCCCTATTTAAGATATTGTAATGAACGAGCGCCTGCCGAGTTTTCCGCTCAACATCCCCAATCCGTTCTTAATTTAGGGCCTTGTAAAGTTTTATTAGTTCAAAGAGCTCGCCAGAGAGCCGGAGTAGGGGTGAAGAGGACAGTATTAGCTGTTTGTTGTTCTGTTGTCGCCTGCCGTTTCATCAGCGCAAATCCGGAGCCGAGGCGGTGGGGGCGACTTCTTCTGATCCGGGCAGAGTGGAAAGGCCTCTCTTTGTGGGTCACAGGAGAGAGTCTGCGCTGTAGCAGGGATTATATTTCTATTTGTGAATTGTGTACGCATGCTCCCTGGGTTGACGTGCTCGCGCATGGAGTACTCGGGCATTTGCCATGTTTGTACGCCGAGCATTCACTCGGCGACGTGGCGCACATGGTTTCACCCATTTCTGGGGCAGTCGCCGAAACTGTGTCGCCACAGTACTGGACACTGGATTTCGCTGGCATCCGTTGTGGGAATGTCCCCACATTTGGCATCTTTTGCAATGCGGCGTGCGTTGAGCTCGTCTGTGCTCCTCCCATCTAATTAAGGTGTTAATTAGGGCAGGGATGTTTTGGATCCTAGTTATTTGGGAGAAGTTGAGCTCTACGAGATAAAGGCCAAGTGAGTCAAAGTATTGTCTCCGCTTTCAGTTAATTGCGTCCGCTTCATTTCTGATATGTGGTGGGTTGTTATCCCGTTTGCTTCAATTTCTTGTTTGATGTTTAGAATCCACCGTGAAGGCCTCTGATAACTAGTCGGTGTCGGCGTTCTTCTGTTGCCCGGCGGAAAAAGTATTGGGCGTGCCTGTTTAGGGATTGCATTTTTCTAGTTCTTTAATTACGGTAGTGTGATCTCTAATGCATCCTTGTTTCAGTGCAAAGAAGGCTGGGGATACTGTACCACGTAGGATCTGAGTTAGTTTAGGTTTCGTGGGTTTAAGATTGCTTGTGTATCTGACTGGCATCCCCAAGCATCCTTTTCTTCGAGGAGCAGACTTTGCTGCCTGGTGGCTATTTACATTTCCTCTTATTCCCACGTGTCCAGGGCCCAACAATTACGTAAATATACTGGCCAAGAGATGGTGGATTTGCTGTTGGATGGTCATTGTCAGTGGGTCACAAGCGAGAAGGAGGAGATGGGTTTAAGAGAGCTATTTGAATCACTGCACACTAGTGATCTATTTGTGATCTAATTAGTGACATCGATCCAGCAAATTTAAGTGCCTTCGAGAGCGCATACTACTCTGCGGTATAGACACTGCACGAAGAGTCTAGTCGAAAACCTTGCGTGGATCTACTGCAGTAGAAGGCACTTCCGACTTTGCCGTTTTGAGAGGAGCCATCGCTGTAAATAAAGTAATGGCCAAGATAGGTATATTTTTATCGCCTCAAATTCCGATAAGAATGTACTGGGGGAGTTAAGGATTTAGGAAGGGTTAGACGGTTAAGATCTATTATCGGCCGATTATTTGTTTCCAAGGGGAAACAAGGTTTCGGGGGAATTTCGCAGGGTTGGGTAGTTTTATATGGAGCTTCTGTAAGAGCATTGGGAGACGGACACCCAGGGAATGGGGTAATGACGATCTAAGCGCATATGAAGTCAAGTGGGTAGGAAGGAGGACTGCTTGACGCGAGGAGCAACATTGGATAATTTCGCGCATAGGAGGCAAGTAGATATCCCTTCGGCTTGGGATGGTTCTCCAGCCTCGGCCAAGAGGCATTCGATGCGACTCGTGCGGTAACCGCCTGTACTAATCCTTATGCCAGCATTGTACGGTATTGTATATTTAATGGCCGGAGGGTTGATGGAGACGCTGACCCATACACTATGCATCCCTAATCCAAGATAGGGCGGACGAGAGTTCTGTAAACGCAGTAGGTCTGCGGCCCAGAGCTACAGTAAGGTGCGAAGGAGATTCGCCGGTGATACACATCGACCCTGTATTTTACGGATGTGTTTTCGCTAGGTTAGGCTCTTGTCGAATGTGAGTCCAAGGAAGGTTGCGGATTCAACGAATGGAAGCTGCTGTCCTCCAAGAAATAGGTCGGGGTGATTATGGAGGTGATGGATTCTGCAAAAGTGCATTCAAGTGGTTTTTGAGGTAGAGAACTTGAATCCTGTTTCTTCGCTCCATTCCTGCAGTTTGTTGAGCTCAAGTTGTCGCACGCTCTTGGAGGAGCAAAAAATTGCAAAATCGTCAACGAACAGTGATGCTTTCACAGGCTCCCGGATAACTGATGCAATACTATTGATAGCAATGGCAAACAGAGTGACGCTGGAAACTGATCCCTGGGAACATCGTTTCCTAACTGGTGGCTAGAGGTGCTCGTCGCCAAGACGGACATGAAAGATCTTGATCAACCTACTAGAAACAAAGAGCTGTCCTAAGGCCCCAAGTATGCAAGGTGCGAAAGAATCCCGTACCTCCACGTGGTGTCATACGCTTTCTCTCTATCGAAGAAAAATTGCGCACCAGGTGCTGACGTAGCTGAAACAAGTGGAAATCTGCGTAGCGGGTGACTAAGTGGTCATGGTTGACCTGTGCTTCCTGAGCTACATTGGAAGGTGTAAATAAGTTCTTTTGTTCCAGGAGCCAGACCAGACGTAGATATACCAGCAATCATCTAAAAGCTTGCTAACAGCTTGTGAGCGAGATTGGGCAGTAACTTGAGAGGTGATGTTCTGTCCTTTCCTTCTTTAGGGATTGGGAGGACGATGGCTTTACATAAATTCAGCCGAAATCTTGTTGAAAATGCCGAGGAGCAATGAACAGGCGTTTTCGGTGGGTGTCAACATTTGGTTCATATCTGGTCTGATCCTGGAGCAGAATGTTTCGCACCGAGCGAGGGCACCGGAGAGAGTTCGTCCATGGAGAAAAAGGCATTGTAATCTTCCTCCACGCGACTCGAGAAGTCTAATTTACAGTTTAAGGTCAGTATCAGAGTTAAGGTAGCAGTGAGTACCCCATTTACTCTCCGCTGAATCCTGTAAATCTCTGACACACCATATAGCTTTCAAATTTTCTTCCGATTCGGTAGAGAAGTCTTCGTGACACCCTTGCAGAGTTTAAGGTCAGGTGGGTGGACACATGCCTGGAGACCGGCTGTTCTTTGAGGTCAGGATCTTGCTGATCTGTTTACGTCAGAGCGACATTCAAAAGGATTGTGCCGGACCACCGACTGAAATATACAAATTTTCAATTCCCTGTCAAGTTTGATTGGGCTGGCCTCTTCATGGTTCATTTCTCTTTAATTGACGTGACGAGAAGGCGGGGCTTAGTAGGTCTATCTGACTCATTACAAAACTCTCAGGGTTACTATTTCTGTAAATCCTCTTCCTTATGGAGAGGGCCGGGAGAATGAGTTTTTATCCATTAAGAGGATATCAGATTTATCCCCACGTGGTCCCCACCCACCACCGGAGGCCAAGAGGAACACTCCATCAGGTTCTAGGGTTGACACGAGGATATAGTGGGGTTGCACCACAGTGCTGCACCGCCGTGGATCTCCCCGCTCATCCTGGAGTTCGGTACAAGACCTAGTCTAAGCCGGTTGATCGGGAGTGGGTTAGCTCCTCTAATCGCCAGGACCATACATTCCCTCCGAAACAGGTCATATGCTGCAAACACATGGGTGGAGCGTTCAGCATACAGAGAGACAGTAAGAATGAAGAGGGAGAAGAAAAGAGGATAGTATAGAAGAATGATAATGTAAAATGGGGGAAAAAGAAAAACGACTTGTGAAGGAAAGGAATACTTGAAAACCCTCCGTCAGGACGTGGACCAACCCACCTCGACGGAGCATTATTCTTATTCTTATTATTCTTATTATTATTATTATTATTATTATTATTATTATTATTATTACTGTTGTTTTTATTTTCTCATCTTATTGGCACATTTCAATGAATTGCACAGATATACAGAATCAAAGCACAATACATCTATTTTTTAAAAGGAATTTATAATACATTGTTTTCCATGATTTTCCGTACTATCCTTGTTGAAATAACCACTGCCTTCTGCATGGGTTTGTTCAGGTCTTCATTCAAACCCAGTTGCTTAAGACCTCACATCACACTCCTAGGGATGACTCCGGTGCTTGAAACAATTATCGGGATAATGTTGACTCTTTTTATATTTTTGCATATTTACTGTTTTTTCAATGTATTTGCTTTGAATGTTGCCAGTATTTGGAACAGACACATCAACAAGCATGACATGTTTCTCACACTTGTTAATTACAACCGTCCGGTCTGTTGCTTGAATCCTGTCTGGTCTGTTCAGATATGGATTCTTTCCCAATACAAGCGCCACTCGTCGTTCTCAGAACACTCATAGATTGGTACTTAAGTATGGACGACATATGAATAAAACATGAATTGATTCTACTGTTGGACAGCATAACGAGCATAACTCATTCTGCACATTGCTATCTCTAGCAATTTCCTTCAAATGCGTTGGAATAGCAGTCCTGGATAGCGTTGGCTATTGTGAAGACACAATATGTTGATAAACACTTCAATTTCTGTAAAGATCTGTCCTGATCTTTTGCATTAAAAATTTCTGTAAAGATCTGGCCAATGGTTCGATGCTTTCAAATCGGCATGTTCTTGGCTCATCTCATGTTGATGTCTTCCATGAAGAACTTTAGCACATCATAAAATCTCTTTTGGCCGTAATTGCATGAGAAGTCACAGCATTCTGTCTCGACGGAGTATGGACATCTGCCTAAACTGCTTTATGCAGTTTTGATGTATTGCCATAGAGTGGAAATACATTCTCATGCTCTTCACTTGCCGACTAAAGGAATTTCAGTTTCCAATGTCTGTGAGTCTCTTCCCACTCACATATTTCTCGAAGTGTTATACGTTCGACTGCAGATTTTGGATGGCGCATGCGTGCTTTCGTCATTAAAACACTCATTTTCCGTGGTAAGTTCTCAATATCAGTTTGCCAAATAATGCAAATTAGTTTAAGACTGGGACAACATAGGTGTTAACCAAGCTTTTATGATCTTTCTTCCATTCAACTGTTTTCAGGAGCTTTCAGGTTCTTCAGGAAGAATTCCTCTGCAAAAGTTCATCTTTCATTTTACCTTGGTCAATGTTCCTTGCCTGTCTTACTCCCAGGTATCTGTGTGTCATCAGCAGACATCGCTTGTATCAACTGTTTATTTTCAAGTTAGCTCCTCTTGGAGCTCTGCTTTATAATATTCAATGTTCAAACCTTTCCAGGCCAAACTCCATTTTAATACTTTTTGAAAATGATTCCACAATACTCAATAGTTGTTCAAGTTAAGATTTTGTCGAAGCATATATCTTCAAATCATCCATATTGTAACACCCCCACTTTTCGTAACAGCCACA
This sequence comes from Teleogryllus oceanicus, assembly GCA_964035755.1. Classification (NCBI taxonomy): domain Eukaryota; kingdom Metazoa; phylum Arthropoda; class Insecta; order Orthoptera; family Gryllidae; genus Teleogryllus; species Teleogryllus oceanicus. The sequence goes on from CAXIVR010000009.1 coordinate 70,204,389, forward strand.
AGTGGAGGTGGTCCCAGGGTTGACCTCGACTTACCTTTTTCCCGGCGCCAGCCGCATCGTTGCGATGCGGCCTTCTTTGATTCTCATGTGGTGGCGACAATGAACCTTTTCGGCTTAATTTCCCAGAAATCGTGCCTGATCAAATTTCCGAGTAATTCTTGGAAATCGTGAATGTTTTCTAACCTCGCACCGCGTTTGGATTCGCTCCGGAAATTGTGACGTGATTATCCAAGTCGGTTATCCGAGATGGACGGGTCACATAAACGAAATGCGGCTATTTTCCTGACAGCGTAATCCAAGTAGTTTATCTTTGGGTACCACAGCTTCTCCATGAGGCGCGCTCGAAAGCAAACTGCGATCTCTTCGCCCCAAAACCGTTTCAAGAACTTGTCTCGAAGCTCCTCGTAAGTTTCCGGGAACCGAGACATCGAAAGGCTCCATTGCACCGCAGCTCCGAACAAAAATTGCTGTGCAAATTTTGCCTTAAGTCTCGTGGGTACTGCCTCCGAAAGTGCAAAATGATCCTCGAGTCGCCTTAAAAACTTGCACGGATGTTCGCCACCTGCCTCCCTGTGGAAAATCCGAAGTTTTGTTAGTGTAGCAGACTTTCTGCCTAGCTATTGTCAGCCTCAGCAGGAGCAGTTTTACAGTTATAAACATTCCTGCTTCCTGTTTCCAGCGAACCTCGGTATTGTTTAATTCCAGATGATTCAACAGTTTACCGTTGCACCATATTTAGCGTGTTTTATGATTGCTTGCCAGCCTGCGTATTACCATTCGATCCACAAAATTAAGTAGCCCATAGCAGTTATTGCCATCAGTTCTGCATATGGGTTGTAATTGCCTTCAGCCGGCAGGCTTCATAACGAGAAGCTCCTCCTTTTTGAAAACCTGGTATTGTTTTCTCTAACCGAGCGGTCAAGGCCTCGATCCTCGCGGATATTACTTCCGATTCCCGCGCACATTTTGCCATGTGTTCGTCGAGCCACTCACCTCCCACCTTTACGCGTTCGCTTGTTTCAGCGCTGATGGCTCTTACCATTTCGGCAACCTCTGTTTCAACTCATCTTTGAAGCCGGCGAAGCTCATTTCATAAATGGCTTCACGCGATTCGGCGATGATTCGCCATGCATTATATTTAGCTAAAGCGACCAGACAGTCCCCCTGATCTCCCTCAGCTCGGACGGCTCGCTCTCACGACCAAAATCTCAGAGACAAAAACATTTGCCAGCACGGCATTCCCAATTCTATGCTGCAGGAAGCCAGTGGTCGAGGCCCAGTGATGAAATTCACTCCGACTTTTCGGGTTCGGCGTCGTCAATGAGTACGGCAAAAGCAACGACGACGATTAGCCTAGTCTGATGTCGAGCTACACGTTGCAGGGCGCCATATAACACCCCACTTTTCGTAACAGCCCCAAGTGGAGGTGCTCCCAGGGTTGACCTCGACTTACCTTTTTCCCGGCGCCAGCTGCAGGTTAAAGCTTTGCCCGGCTACCCACACTGAAAACACTGAAAGTTCTAGCGGGAATATGCGTGGCGTGGGCATTGGCATGCAACTTGGAATGAAAGGTTTTCCTCATTAAATTTAATTCCCAAGAGATATTTAGGGAAAATCACGGTGAAGCCGGATACATAAAAACGGACTTACAGACAACTTTATAACTACATTACATGGTTGGCGTCTCGACGGGTCGCTCGCCCATCTCCCGTCACAGCAGCTGCCCGCGCAGGGCACGGAGTTTGTCGCGCCGGCGCTGACGGGGGTCACGAGCGGTTACTCGTTCCATTCCTTCCCAGGTAGGCTAGCGCAGCCGTGGCGACGACCCGGCCCAGCGGCGATGAATGGCCTGGATCAGCCGATGACCACTCAACTGAATGGTCATCGCGCGTGAAGGGCGGCTCTGAGTGGTCGAGCGCGTGAAGGGCGGCTCTCGGGGTCGACGGCTGCGGCGGTGCCGGCGGCATAGAAAATGTCCAGGCACGTCTCTGCGCTAGAGACGGCGGCTCTTGCCGTTTGGAGGTAGGTGAACCCGAGGGTTCGCCTACCTCCGGAGCTGATCGTAACAGGGGGGCCGTTCGCTATGCGTGGCGTGACCGCCTCGTCGCGCCTTGGCCTCAGGCGGTCGACGGTGCGTAAATATCAGTGGTCCCTACTTCCTATCGCTGATCGTAATTACCGAAGCTCGGACCGGCAGAGCCCATCTTGCGCACCCGAGGCCGTTCTACTGTGCGTGTACTCGCACGTACGTGGCCGAAGCCAAAAAATAACTAAGACTCGCGTCTTCCGGGAGAACACCTACGCCCTCGCCCGCTGTTCCCCTCAGCCAGGCGTCCGCTCTCCTCCGCAGTTCGAATCAGAACAACGCGAATTATCCTTCCTCGCAGCTCCGTGGCTGCATAGGGTCACATGATAGCTCCCACGCGATGTTCACGCGTATTGGCCTGCGGCATCACGCGACACGGGGTGGCCAAACGCGGCTGTATCGACGTGGCAGTTGACGCTATGAAGTAGCGTCTTCAAGGGAATTTGTTCTACGTCAGAATTTCGCCGAAAAACACCGGCGCTGGTCTGCGGCGGCCGGAAATTTCATTGACGTCACGGGCGCGCCCCTTTCTACAGGGCTGGTTAACAAAGGCTAGCCTGCTCGCTCGCATCGGCTGCGCGCAGGTAACGGGAAAACGTCCCTTTTCCTACTGCCCTTCGACAAGCGCCTTCAGCACGCATTTTAACATGCGTTTCAAAATACAATTTATGTTTATGATTTGCGATGCCACGTGGGCGACTGTCAGTACAATATATAAAGGTGATTTATACGATACATCATTCTTATCTAATTTAATTCAAATAACACATTTAGTGGAATTCAAGACATTAGATAGCGGATTCATACAGATGACAAACCAGAGAGGACTTAGTGAGTCTCCCTGAAAAATACCTCTTCGCACATTGATTGTATCAGTTTGGATGTTCTCAACAGGAGTACTTAAGATAATTTTCGTTAGCCAGTTCAACATAACATGTTCCAAGGAGACAACTTTTGTATCAATTATTATTATTATTATTATTATTATTATTATTATTATTATTATTATTATTTGCGCAGGTGGAAAAAAAACTTCAAAAGGCGAAGAGCAAAACCGGTTGCTTAACAGTGTGGGATTACCTCATACTAGGCGACCGCACTAAAAACAACCACCTGTTTCTTCTTCTGACCCCAACCTGGAACCGCTTTCGCATTACTTCGGGTTGGGGCCTTTCTTGATGGGTGTCACTGCGTTTGTTCCGTCTTATACACTACTGTCTTCCAGACAGGCTTCGTTCTTCTTTGCTCGAAGGGCGCTTTCTATAAAATGGGAGATTGCGCTCCAGGACTTCTCATCTTTCATCGCGGCTTCCGTGTTTTCGTGATGCTACCTGTCTTTTCCTCAGCCTATCGTTCTCTTTCCAGTTCGTTGCTGAAACGGTGTGCTCCGCAGTGTCTAATTTATTGTACAGTATTTACAGTGGGGTGATGCCAACCTTCCCGTCGGTAGAATAGTCTCTGAAGTAGCCGTGGCCTGTCAGAGACTGGGAGAGGAAGAAATTTATACCAAACTCCGTTGCATCCATGGTGACAGTTGTGATGAGCCGGTACATCCTGCCCGGTCCCACAGTTCCAGCGTTCCTACCAGTGCTCCATTGTCCTACATCGACCTCTCGTGTAGCTTTCCGCTCTTCTTTCGTCACTCCTATCATATGTTCGCTTGCGCTCCAGCGCAGGCAGGTCGATAGGTATAACTCCAACGATAGAAAAAGCGTCTTCGGAGGCTGTTCGGTAGAGCATGCTACTCAACGCTCCCTACGCTGCACCGCTGTGATTCGTTCTGTATTTCTTTACAGTCAGTGCTGACCCACAATTCGGCTCCATATAGTAGCATTGACTGCTGTCATTTATCAGGAGTCTCCTTTTATTCGACCGTGGGCCGTCTACGTTAACCGATAGCCTGCTCAGTGCTGCAGTTGTAGTTAGCTTGTCCAGCAATCTTCTGTATGTGTGAGTAGGTCGGCTTTGTATCAGAGTTACGGATACTTTGCAGACGGCACAATGTTAATCTTTCTTTACCCACTTGCATGGTTAGGATGGTAGGGATTCCTTTTCTGGTAAGGATCTCCGTTTTAGCAAGTGCCAGTTGTAGACCGTGGCCTTCCATCGGTCACTGACGCACCTCATCACCTGGTTTAGCCTGAGCTGAGCCAGCTCAGCGTTACAGGCTATAATGCTTCTATAATGGCTGCTGTGTCATCAGCATATCCAAACAGGATGGTACCTTCTGGCATCTGTATCGCCAAAGGCTGTCATACACAGAGTTCCAGAAATATGGGCCTAAAATTGATCCCTGTGCAACACCAGCGGTAACGCGCATGGATTTCTGCCCACTTGTCTCGTATAAGAGGAAACGGTCCTTGAAATAGTCTCTAACCATACGGGTAAGATATTTGGGGACTGCAAACGTGCTATCCAGTGCCTCTAGAATATCGACCCACCTTGCCGAGTTAAAGGCATTTTTGACGTCGAGAGTCACAAGAAGAACGATTGGGCAGCCGCGTGGCATGCCTCGTTCGCCATCAACGGCTCGATTACTTCCCGTATGGCTCCAATCGTAGAGCGCCCTCTTCTGAATCCATGCTGTGATCAGAGATCTCCTGCGGCTTCGATTGCTGCAGAAATCGTGGCTTCAAGAATCTCTCGAGTTTTCCGCTACGTTTAGCATGCAGAGAGGTCTGTACGCCGATGGCGTGTTTGTATCTGCTTTTCCTTCAGCACGAGCCAGACGTGCAGAATTTTTCAGCGACTGCTGAGAGACCCTGCTTTGAGGCAGGTGTTGTACATACTCAATAGCAATTGTGGAATGTTTCCACAATTGCTTTGCTTTCAAATCTGTAAACAAATCTGGTTCTGGTGCCTTTTTATTCTTCAGAGAGCATACCGCCATTACCAGCTCCTCCTCGGTGAACATATGTACTTCAATATTCCTCGGTTCATCTTTGGTTTCGCTTCTCACTGGGTGTGTTGGGAAGAGAACCTCCACTATGCTCTTCATATCTTCTGAGTTGAGGGATGCCTGTGGGTCAAGAGCCCTTAATTTCTGTTTGACAATTTGTACCCCAATCCCCAGGGGTCGGTATCGACCTCCACGCATACTTTTTTCCAACATTGAATTTTGCTGTTCTTGATAGCGTTCTGGAGTATCTTCCTCGCAGCCTTGTGCTGCGCTGAGAGCTCTAAAAACTCTGCAGGATTTATTCTTTTATGCGCTCGCTGTGCTTTTCTGCGTAGTCTGAGGCACTGTTTTCGTAATTCTGCTATTTCTTCCGTCCACCAATAGGCTGGATGTTTTCCGTTTCCTCTCTTTTTAGTGGGCATAGAGGCGTCGCATGCTTTAGTGATGAGGTTCATGGTTGCCTCTACGAAGGTCTCTGTTTTGTGCCTGTCCAGCGACCTGCTGGCGGTTTAGGGATAGACTCCAGACCGCTATGGATCCCACTTTGAAGCCTTCCTTTGTCCATTTTCGCGGTGTTCCATCGTTTGTATCTTTTGGTGAGGTGAACGTCTCTTTCTCGTCTTTCATTATTACGTATCTGGTATAATAGGTATTGGTGATCACTACCGTGCAATCCTCGATGACTCGCCAGCCTCGTTCCTTAGTCGCTAATTTCTCAAACATGAGCGTGATGTCTGGAATAGAGTTTCCGATCCAGGTCTTCTATATGTCGAGGTGGAGCCCTTGTTTATAAGTATCAAATTCAATGGTGCGGCCATTTCCAGAATTAACATTCTTCTTGTGTCTGTTCGAGGCATGCCCCATTCTAGTGCCCTCGCGTTTAAGTCCCCTGCCACTACGATCTCAGTTTGAATGCCTGTTAGGCAGTCTTCGAGGTCCTCAAGTTTCTGTCGGAATTCCCCGACGGTGTCATTTGGGGACAGATAGCAGCTCACGTATGCAATAACAATTCTATCTATCCTTGCCCATACATAGTGAGCCTGCTCCATGGCGCTCCACTCGGATTCGACTTGTGTCGGGAATCCATATGGCCGCAGTGCTTGAGTCATCAGAGAACCATGCTGTCGAACTTTAGCCTGTACGGCTCATATCAATATGATGTCAGCCTTCAGATCGTCAATTAGCTATTCGAAGCTCGGGGCAATTCTACTTCATTTAAATTTCCTGTAGTATTCTCATCATTTCCTCGCGTTTGCTATTCTCCTCTGTTCAATGCATCTCTGTATACAATGCGGTTTCATATTTCAGGTATGTGGTCAGTCCCTCTATGGCGTCGACTCGGGTCATACGCAGTACACGTGGGCTGTTTGGCATTCGGTACGTTTGTGCCGTTTTACCACATCTCCAGCACAGGTGGGTCTTATCCGGTCCTTTGCTGTATTTTTTCATGTGCCCGTAACAAAGGCACTTACAACAACGGGGGACAGCCATTCTTTCTACTGGGCAGCTGACGCAGCCTATCTTAATGCGCTGTTTGTGAAGTAGGGGGATGGCTACCGCTTCCTCCATCTCCACAATGGCAAGCCTTTGCTCACGCTTGTTAGGTTGCAGCACTGCCACCTTCACGTCGTTCAGGTCAGCATTTGTTTCCCTCTGGATTGCTAATCTTACTTCTTCCTCTGTGGTTAGGCAGTCCAAATCTCGTATCTCTACGCGTGCTCGTGGCGTCAGATTGCGCACGACGCACGTATCCCCTAGTGTCTCCTGCATTGTCTTGTGGAATGATTTGCACTCTTGTGAATGGTTGCCTAGTTCCACCAAGACGTTGCCGTCTCTGGTCTTCCGTATGCCTCTGACCTCGATGTTTTCGTCTTCCGGCTTTATCTTGCTGCGAAGGATATTGACCACTTCTGCAAACGGTTTGCCTTCAGTCGGTTTGATAAGAACTGCGTTTGTGCGGCCTTTAACTTTCTTTTTGTTCTGGTCTCGAGGGGTTCTGTCCAGTTGCCTTCCTCTTGGGGTTCGTTGGTGCTAGCAGTGGCGCCATTAACACCCTCTTGCTCGTTCGTGCTGCTCTCTTCGTTTCCCTGTGCATGCATCGGTGTAATAAGCATCGGCACGGTCTCGCGCCGTCTGCTCTCACGTATGATATCGACACTCGCCTCAAGGCGACTGATGCTTTCCTTTATCTCAGTGCTTACGTTCTTCTGTCTAAGGATAGCGCGTCGCATGGTCTCCAACAATTCTATTATTACAACCAATTGACTATCCACGGTTTTTCCTAAAGTCTGAATCGAGGTCTCTTCAGCTTCATTCAAAATTGGCGCTCGAACCGAGCGCTTATCCGCCATCTTGGATGGTGCTGCTGACATGAGGAAGCGGTGATTTGTCGTACTTCCCTTATACTCTAACCTCACTTCTTTCCAGCGGCATCGTGTAGATATTCATCTAATTTCTAGATTAGGCTCGAGGCCCGCGTGTTGCTAACACTTACCCACGTTTTCCGGACCTTTCCTCACGTTACAGTGCTATACTAACTTGTAAACACTTCCGGCAGACGTCTATAATACGTTTCTCATCCAGAGTCGAGACACAGAGCGTATTACCACTACCACTACCACTCCATATTATTATTATTATTATTATTATTATTATTATTATTATTATTATTATTATTATTATTATTATTATTATTATTATTATTATTATTATTATTATTATATTATTATTATTATTAATAATATTATTATGATAATAATTATTATTATTACAAACTTAATCCAACTCGGATATAGAACACATCATAGGCAAAACCAATCTTAAAAAAACAATTACGACTCATCAGGAGCCCTCGAAGCTCGAACATGTCATATTGGCATGACAGTAGCATTAGAGAGGCCTGAATTCCCTCAGTGTGGCCAAGCAGCGGAGGCGCTCCCGCTCCACAGAGGTGGACGGGGAAGCTACCACGTCAGCGAAGCGTCACGGAGTAGGTATCGATTCAAGAAAAATAGCTAGAAGTTCATTTGGCACAATGAAATTAAATGCGCCTTCAAAATAGGCGAAACAGATGTTGGGGACATTAAGAACCAATTTCTCCTGAGATAAAAATTAAAAATAGAAAATTTTAATTTATGCTACCATGCTTAACCTATATACAATTTTGTTGTTTAAAGGCTAGAGTTATAAATTCTTCTCAGCTGGCATCTCAGATGATTTGATGGCTTGATGATGTTGAAGCACACACTTTCACATATCAAACATAGTCTTAAAATTAAAATTTAACAATTAATATATTAATATTATTATTATGTTAATTTATTATAGATTATATTATATTATTATATATTAAATTATATTATTATTTTTTTAATAATAATATTATTTATTATTAGTGCTATGTACTTGTGGCTGCGTTTGCTCCTTGAATTTTCGAAGTTATGTGATGATGCAACATGCTGATGCATCATCACTTGATGATGCCAAAATCAACATGATGCAAAAAATGTTATTATTATTATTACTTATATTTATATAATTATTATTGCATTATTATTTTTGCAATTATTTTTATAAATATAATGATTAGTTTTATTATTCTTACTGTTATTATTTCTATTATTATTACTTCTATATTTTAATAATAATATTATTATTATAAATATTATTATTAATATTATTCATAACATAATTATTATTATATTTATTATTATTATTTATTTTTTCACAGCTTTCTGGTACATGTTTTATGAGTCATACAGATATTTCTATCAAAGCATTATTTCCGTAGTACATTACTTTTTACAAAAATATATTTATTTTGAGAACTTATTAGAACGCAAACATTTCTACAAATATAAATTTAAACACTTACTTTATAAATTAAAAAGTATATAATTCTTTAACATAAATTTATTTAGGAACCCAAAAATCTTCTGACTAAAGAACACAGCTTACTGAAGATTGATAATAAAGTTCCACTTGATCCCCAGTTTTTTCATAGAGTGCTGCAGAACGGTAGGTATCACACCTGTGCTGAGAGAAATATCGGTACCATCTCCTCCCCCAATACATGCCACTGCTCCACACAAGTTATAACTTGTGTAAGTTCCCTGTACTTTTGAGTTTTCTTTTTGTGTGTTGGGTCGAGGTTGCTGGTATCTACAACTGCTATGTCTATCAGCCATACTTTTCTTTTAGATTCATCCCAGAGGATTACATCCGGCCTGTTATGACAAACTGCTCTGTCGGTCAATACGATTCGGTTCAAGCATAATTTATAGATGTTATTCTCGATGATATTTTGTGAATGGTACTTGTAGTAGGGTGTATCTAATTATAAATATTATTACTATTATTATTAATAATAATATTATATTATTATTATGCGTATTATTTTTAATTATCATAATAATATTTATTATTATTAATCTTATTTATTTTATTATAATAATATAATAATTATTATTATTTATATTATTGTTATAAAAATATATTTATTATTTTTATATATTATAATATTATTACTATATTTTTATTATTATGATACAAATACGTATGTACAATGTTATTGCTTAGAGGCTAAGGTTAGAAATTTTTCTCAGCTGGATTTTAAGATGGGTTCAAGATGTAGCAAACACAAATCAAAGCGAGTCTTCAATTTCAAATTTAAAAATTATTATATTATATTATTTTATTTTTATTATTATTATTGTTATTATTATTATTATTATTATTATTATTATTATTATTATTATTATTATATAAATATTACTAAAATAATCATTATATGTAGAATCATTAAATATTATATTCTTATTCTTATTAAAATACTGATATTTATTAATATTAGTGGTAATATTAAAATGATATATATATATATATATATATATATATATATATATATATTGTGACATACCAATATGTCACTGAATATTGTACAATATTTATTATAAATGGCGTCAATTAAAGGGATAAGTGCTGTATTATGCTAGCATAGCAACGGTAGAGTGAGCCGTCGTCCCAGGTCAACATATTCGTACAGTGACAATCGCGGAGACGGCTAGTTAATTCTGGGAATTCAGGATTGACCGAAAAAGCAGTATTAGTCGTGAAGACGGCTAGTTCGTTTTGCAAGAAATTTAGAGATTGGCTAGGTACGAAAGTACATCAAATATTATCTGCAAATAAACAATCGAAAAAAGGGACCGAGCTTTGCAGGGCAAAAGAATACGAGAAACATTCATTCTGACTGATGTGGATCGTGAACTTGAACGGATCGTGCTCAATTAATGTTTTTTTGAGAAGTTGGTAAAGCATCTACTAGGAATAGATGGTAAGAAAGAACGTCGAATTTGAAGACTAAGTGTTGCAGTGGAACTTAAAATATTTCAAGTGAACAAGTTGGAGGGACATTGAGGCAGTAGAAGTTGTCAGTGAAGTTGGATGGAATGCTAGCAGCAAATAGTTTATTGATCCTGATGATGATGACTGGAAGCGTGCTTCGAGAGAAGAGAGAAGATGGTGTCTGGACCTGACGACGGCGGCGTCGGAGATGGATAAAGATGGTCCAAAAGCGCGCGAAGACATAAGGTTGGAACGGTCATGACAAACGTTTAATTTTATATTAGGTAAATTTATACAATACTAAAATTGTTTTAAATGGTTTAATAAATTTCCATGTTTTTGTGAAATGATATGATTTTTCATTGAGCCAATTCTAGCAATGAAGTAGCAAGATAGAAAGATAGTTGCTTTTCAGGTTCCTCGACCGAGTTTGTTTGAATATATATTTAGTTTATTTCAATATATATAATATTTTTATTATTATTTCTATTATTGTTATTATAATTATTATCAGTGCTGTGTACTTGTGTCGGCGTGCGGTGACTAAATTTTTGAAGTACTCTGATTGTGCGACTTTATTATTGTTATTATTATTAACAATATTAATATTAATATTAGTATTAAGATTATTAGTATTATTAACATCTTATTGTTACTATATAATTATATCTCTATTGTAATTATTTATTTTATTATAATTATTATTATTGTTGCTTTTATTATCAGTGTTCTGAATTGGTGTCGGCGTGTGCGTTAGCAATATTCGAAGATATCAGATGGTGCAACATTATTATCATTTTAATCATTATTATTATTTCTATTATTATTATTATTACTTTTATTAATATTATTATCATCTGTTTTGTGTACATGTGTCGGCGTGTGCTCCGGCAATTTCCGATGGTGCAACTTTATTATTATTATTGTTATTATTATTATTATTATTATTATTATTATTATTATGATATTCTCTTTAATATTATGATTTTATGAATATTATTGTCATTATTATTACTATTATATATTATACTTTTTATATTTATTATTGTTAATAAAGGAAGTCAGTTGTTACCTACTTAATTGTTCTGTATTTAAATATTACGTTGAAAATTCTCTTTCATCTTTTTGTGCACAAACAATATATATATATATATATATATATATATATATATATATATATATATATATATATGTGTGTGTGTGTGTGTGTGTGTGTGTGTGTGTGTGTGTGTGTGTGTGTGCGTATTGCAAATTGGTTGTTTGTTAACAGATGTTTAATTTTTAATTGTACTTGACTTGTACTGTAAGATTTTCACTGTAAGATTCGGTTGTTTAAACATTCCTGTGTGTACTCGGACTTAAGGCGTACTTTCTAAAAGTTTAAAAGATACGCAAGTAATCGAAGGGGTTTTAATATACCCTCAAAAAATGCGTTATATAATTGTTGCGTGGTACACATTTCCCATTTCTTTCTTTTGTTGAGTGATCGTTCAATTCCATTTGTGCTGCATATTACAACTAGCAACCGTAAAATAAATAACTTTTTCTACTTTTCGCCATTTAAATATACCAAATGTAATAATAGCAATAATAATATGATAATAATGAGATTGACAATAACACTAAAAGCCATACACATAATAATTATAAAATAATAATAATACAAATAATAAAAATAATAACAATAATATTAATAATATGAATATGAATACAAATAACAATATAAAAATAATTAAATAGATATAATATTTATAATCATAATATCAATAAATCAATAATAATATATTTATTTACTAATAGATATAAAAATAATATATTTAATAATAATATAATCAAAATATTAATAATTATAATAATATAATAAATAATAGTAATTTTAATTAAAAGTATATGTATAATAAGAAGAACAATATTAAGAAAATTAATAATAATAATAATAATAATAATAATAATAATAATTATTATTATTATTATTATTATAATTTGAATAATAATAAAAAAATAATAATATAAATAATAATATAAATAGCATTGCATCATGAGATAACTTCGAAAATTGCAGGAGAAAACGCCTGCACACAGCACCGATGATGATGATGATGATGATGATGATAATAATAATAATAATAATAATAATAATAATAATATGTAAGCCAATGTAATTATTATTGTGTGTGTGTGTTATTATTATTATTATTATTATGTCGGCGTCGGCGTGAGCGTCAATGTAGTCTTCGGTGTGTATGTCATCGTCGGCGTCTACGTCGGCGTCGGCGTCTATGCCGGTATCTGCGTCAATGTCGTCGTAGGCGTCTATGTGGGCGTCAGATTCTATCTGGCGTAGACGTTTATGTCGGCGTCTATGTCGGCGTGTGCGTCTATGTCGGCGTTGGCGTCGGCGTCTATGTCGGCGTTGGCGTCTATGGCGTCGTAGGCGTCTTTGTCGGTGTCAGGGTCTATGTCGGCGTCGGTGTCCAAGTCGGTGTCGACGACTATATAGGCGTCTATGTCGGCGCCTGTCGGCGTCTATGTCGGCATCTATGTCGGCGTCTGTCGGCGTCGGCGTCTATGTCAGCGTCTGCATATATGTTTCCGTCGGCGCCTATGTCGATTTCGGCGTCTATGTCGGCGTTGGCTTCTATGTCGGAGTCGGAGTCTATTTTGCCGTCTGTCGGCGTGGACGTGTATGTCTGTGTCTATGTCGGAGTCTATATCAGCGTCTGCGTTCAAGTCGTCGTCGGCGACTATGTCGGCGACGGCGTTGACTTCTATGTCGGCGTCTATGTCGCTGTAGGCCTTCAAGTCGCCGCCGGTGTGTAAGTCGTCGGTGTATGTCGGTGTATATGTCGGCGTCTATGTCAGCCTTGGCGTCTATGTCAGCGCCCGCGTCTGTGGCTGCTTCGGCGTCTATGTCGGCGTCCGCGTCTATGTCGGGGTCGGTGTCTATGATGGCCTCGGCGTCTAAAACATATCGGATATGGTATAAGGACATCAATTTATAAACAAGTAACAGTTTTACAAAACAGTATCCTATCACAAACAATATACAAATTTAAAGAATGACAATATACAAATACAACACAAAATACATTCATCAAATTTACTAATTGAAAGAAATTACAAGGGTAGGAAACATGTATTTTAATTAAATGTGGTAAATATATAAAATTTAATGGTTATCTTGTGCCAGTGGTAGTTTCCTGGAACAAAAAGACAAAAAATTTCATTAGTATTCTGTATAGTTAACTGTTAATTAGTGTTTTATTTTTTAATTGAATATTACTTCTATAAAGGCATCATGGCTTGTTATTATCGGGGTTCAAGAAAATACCTAGAAAATCAGCAATATTGTTGTCTCGAAGAATCTTGAAGATAGTCCGGGCCAACTGCTTCATGCTGAGGCAACAAAATTAGGATCTATTGAAAATAAAGTGAAATTTTATGAAGAAAAAAATTGCAATATTAGTAATTAAAATATAATAAAAGTATTCAACAATAGGATCTTCTTTGTTAATTTACCCATAAAAACAGTACACTTCTCGTTTTCCTGTAAAAACAGAAAGAAAAATGTATATGAATATGGAAAGACATTACATTAATTACTACACAAATATTTCAGATTAATTTAAACTATTCAACACCTTCCATATTCATCACCTCTCTCCTGATGGTCCTGGTAATGGGATAGCCAGAGAGGTTTTCACTGTCATCTTTACTTGAAGTGTCTTCTCGTATGTTGATCCTGGGTTCCACATTAAAAATGTCCCATTTCACTTCTCGATTCCAATCTTCAACAATTTTCTCAGTGTGTTTAACATAGTTTTCCCATCTGCATCAGGTAATATTGATCACATTTAACACAATATACATTTCACTGATTTGGTCAGAAACAGTGAAAAACGAAAATATATTACGATTATAAATCACGTACTTCCCAGCTGTAATTTGATAAAGGACATTATGCCAAACCTTCTTCACATGGGCACGATCAAACTGGCTTCCAACATGAGTTTTATAATACCTCTTACAATCGTTCCATACCATTTCAATCGGATTGTAGTGGCAGTGATAAGGTGGCAGTCACAACATGCCCAGCAGCATTAATAATCTTGTCCACACGGTAGCTATAAATATTTTACTGGCATGAAAATATATTTCACAATATTCCGGATATTCTCAAGAATATGATGCTTCTTTTTTAATAGTAGGCTTAGTATTATCAGTCTTTTAACACATTATGAAGTGTGTTAAGAGTATATTATTGAAAAACATACATAAATACAAACTACGAAAATCAGTAACGTATTAATATTTAAATTTGCCTATACCTGTGATTGTAGGTTATTTGTAAGTGGGAAAATGATTCACATAAAATACATAGTTTCTCAGGCTTGTTTGATGAAGCTAACGCAAACAATTTGTGATGAAATGCATCACCTCTAAATTGCAAATTGTGGCTTTCTAGGAAACTTTTCATACGTGTTTTATTCCACTTTCTTGTAGGTAATCTCTCCAACTATAAGCAATGAAAATACAATTTTTTTCTTATATTTCCTTTATGGAAAATAAGAAATCTCTGTTTTGCATCTTGAAATTACAGAAATGAGAATATTCCTATTATATTGTTTCTTCAGAATAAAGTAATTGATATTAAACTGTTACTTACATGAGCACTGTGATAAGACGCATTATCTAGCACAATAACTGATGGGTCTTCAAGTTTTAGAAGCAGATTTTTCTCCAGCCATTCTTCACACATCTCCCAGTTATCATTCCGTGGTAGTCTTCTGTACTATTTTGCAATGGAAATACCAGTTCAGCTCCATCCACAAATCCCTTCTTACCTACACTATTTACCACACCGTCTACACTATTTCCCACACCCTTCAGAGGTTTAACGTCGGGTGGGCGGACACATGCACGTGGAGACCGGCTATTTCTTTTAGGTGATTTTGCTGATATGTTCGTCAGAGCGCCATTGGAAAAGAAGTGTTCCGTTCCCTTGACGATCCGTCGACTGAAAATAGCCAATCTTGTCAATTTCTCTGGCAAGATTGATCGGGCTGACACTCTTCATTGTTTCATTATCTCTTTTACATGACATGAGAAAGTAGGGCTTAGTAAGTTTATCGAAGTTGTTACAAAAAAACTAAGGATTTACTGTTTCACCAACAAATCTCTTCCTTATGGAAGAGGGCGGGAGGTAGGTTTTGTATCTATTAGGAGGAAATCACATTCATCCCCGTGGTCCCCACCCACAGCGGATCCCAACAAGGGGGACATTCCATCGGAGTGCCAGGGTTGCCACAGGGATATAGTTGCACTGCTTCGCCGATATAGTTACCACAGCACTGCTTCGGCGTGGATCCACCCGCTCACTCTGGAGTTTAATGCAAGACCTAGTCCAAGCCGGTTGATCGCGAGTGAGTTCACTCCCGAACGCGTGTCTAGAAGAGTCCGGTGCCAAAGCAAGTTTATTGAGACGTACAAGGAATGTTCCCCAAAGTACGTAACAGCAGGTATCTCTGGATGCAAAGAAGAAAGCACAAGAAGAGTAATTGGAAAGCAATTACTCCCCTTGTGCTAATTTATAAAGACAGGTCCCTCAATTCTCTCCAACACCAAGAAAAACAACTTGTGAAGAAAAAGAATGCTTAAGAGCCCCCCTCTATCCCCTGTTCAACTTCGTGTTTTCTTTCGAACGTGCTCCGTGTCTCTGAGTAGCTAACATTAACACAATCATTCAAATTCAAAATACAAATTTAGAAAATCCTAGGTTATTATTAATTCAATGCTATAGTAGTTTTATTGAATCCTGAAATAACTTCTACCAAAAACATATTAACCATAATGTCCTTTTTTGATAGACGTTTTGAAAAATCCAGTTGAAGACAAGTAACATCATTAAATGGAAAAAATCTCTCATTCTGATTGTTAAAATTGGTATTTCTTAATGTAACGTTTGTCAACATCAAAGGATTGCTGTAGTTTTCCTTTTTATCCCTCCTGCCAGCGGTTTCAGTCTCTTCTCTCCACGCAACAATTTTGACACCGTGAAGGTCACCAAGGCCACCATGTGAGTTGCAAGGGCTGCGATTGCCCGTTTAAGTCAATTAATACTAATTAAAGAAGAGAAGCAAACGATGAAAAAAGTTTACAAGAATTAAGATAAAAAATACATTCGTGTTCTCGACACGATACTGGTCAGGGTGCAGATAATAATCTGCGAATATGAAAAATTTAAGCGAATTCGGACGTGGTGATTTGTTGTTGTTATCATTTAAAAGATGAAACTAATAAATTGTTTTGTACGAGGTGAACAGTGAATGCCAAAACTGCGACATAAATTTTATGAAGCGGACAATAATAATCGAACTTATTCTCCAGTTCTTAGTGAACGTATATGCTAATATTTGGTAGCACTTAAGTTTGCTTCGATAATGAACAATGGGGAGTAGTGGAACTTGCAACCAAGAGTATAAAGAGAATTTTAAGGGAGTTGGATGTATTCTGGTTTGTGATTTTTACTGATTTGATATAATCAGCTACTATTTCACTACAAAATGCGCAAAAACTAAAATGTTTAACCAAATATGCGTAAACAACGATTTATGGAAAACAAATTTCAATTGCAGAATAAATCTCTTCGATAATGTATTAGTAGGAAGGTGTAAAAAATTGTGAAATTTAAAATTTTCGAAATATGAAGGATTTTAACGAAAATTAAATCTTCACTATTTACTGAAGCGTATTTACCGAGGTCAAATTCTGTCACGTATTATGACGTAAAATATCGTAATGAATAATATATCACCAAGCATTTATCTATTTTACGTCAAAACAATTAAAAACTTTATGACGTGCAATTGGAAGAAGTGAATATTGTACACGTTTTCAAAATTCCGTAATCCCTACACTCAGCCTAGTCCTACAAGAAATTTGAATACAGAAAAGAAAGCACTTCGATATAATAAATTCTCTCAGCCTTGGACTCCCTTTCTAAAGAAACTACCAGGGGGCGGAGCCAACAAAACCACGTCCGCGACGATGAGGTTGTTGTAGACATTTGACACATCACGATTACTTCCTCTCAATGCAAACCTAAAAACAAACTTCCAAGAAAAAAGAACTCCAAAACATCTGCGCCTGCTTGAAACACGCTGAAAACAATCAGCTTGCGGGGCGGCATATTAGACACATGCACTAAGAATAACCCGATCCAAAAGCATCCTCTTTCACATCAAATTTCACTCTCATGTACAAAAAAACCATTCAACATTAATATTGACAAAATATTTATATTAAACCTTTTCAAAAGGGCACAGTTCTACATTCACAGCAATTTTTCTTCTCAGCAATTTTTGGAACACTCTTTATATATGTAGAAATTAGACGCCTCAATATTCGTACTCATTACATTCCCACAATATATTGAAAGACAATATTTGAAAAATATACCGATTAAAAGAGCCAAACGTTTAGCGCAAACACGACTACGTTGCAAAAACGAATATGAGCACTTTCAGTGTTAATGTATTTTCCCAAAATGTATTTAATAAAATGTGAAAATTTGTATTGTGTTTCAGTGAATAGAAAAGGTAAAAGTTCATAGTTCAACTCTGAACGCCTACTAGAGTATAGTAAAGATAAAATTTCCTTTAGTTCATACTCAACTCTGAATGGCCTGGTAATTTAGCTGCATCACTGAAATGAGTATTATGTTGGTGGCAAATATATTTCCATGAATTTTTATACACATTCGATTTTAAAATAAATCAGCTCACTATTTCCAGAATGCGTGAAAAATAATCACTACATTCTTGAATATTAATTACATCTCTGATAAAGTACACTCAATCATGTGATACCAAAAATTCTAGTTTTGCTTTTAAGTGTCATAATTCTTTCACAGAGGTAAGTTTCTAAAAATACTCATACCAAGAGTACCAAACACTAATTTGATACATTCCTTTTTAACATGGCAATATTTTTAGTTTTTCGAACACTTAAAAATATATTGACAATTATTTGTTTGGCATTACATAGAAACTCATTGTAAATGAAGACAATTTTGCGTTTAGACAGAACTTCAAATGCGCACAATTTCAACTACCCATCCCCTTTGTTCATAATTACGTTCGCATATAAAAGAAATAGCGTAAGCTCTCATTAGCCATTATTTTAAAATCTCGACGACCTTACTTTGGTATGACGCTATCTTTCTGCTTCGTATCACGACGCTCCGTCCTATCGCACGTGGAGGAAACTGGACGGTTCTTACGTTGGAGGTTTCTGTTCTCTCGAAGCTTCGAATAGTATGGCCAGACTCGTCACAGCGCTCCCACATCACAAAATGGGACTGAATCTGATTTGCAATTCTCCGCGTGCCTTCTTGCCAACTCGCGCATCCCCATCGCCATGTTCCTTGCACGCACAGCACACACAATGAGAGCCCGTGGAGGGGCGCATCCGGTGACATCACACCGCTCACGCAACTAAAGCGCTTCCATTGCCGGTTGTCGAAACCTCGAAACCTGCTCGTCTCTCACAGCGCGAGCATTCAATGCAGTTATGGCGATGTGACCATCTCCGACTCTCAGATCACTCTGCATGACCAGGACAACTGCGGTTCACTATTTCCCGAGGTAGGAGTACGTCATGGAAGAATTTCATTACGTCGAAATACTTCCATCTCCTTCCGGTAAAACCATCTCCACTCAATCTTTTATCTTTTATTAATTCCTACCTATGAGTATCTCATAAGTTCCCCAACGTGTTTCTCGCAAGTTAACCTGAAACAACATTTACATATTTTTATTTTTAATTATCAAATTGGTTAGGTTTAAATTAAACTTCAAAGGAGACAAAAAGGACATGGTTTGAAATATCTGCCGCAAACATCGAACACTTTCCTTTCCTTTTGGCAATATCCTCTAGGATATTAAAATAGTTTCCATCGTAACATATTCTATAATACTTCTACAAATTGCATATAGTGTATAATCTATTTCATTTGTTTACTATCATATCAAAAATAATAAGGGCACAATTGGTTTGAGTAATGAGGTAAAGTATTTAACTGAATCAATTAATGTACGTGGCAACGTGCGACGTTGTCATCTCTTTGGACCTCAACAAAACAAGAGCACTCGACAGCACTGCGTAAATTGTTTGCAGTGGGTGTGTCACATTAAGCCAATCTTTGTGAAATCATCTTTTTTTGATAATGAAACATTCGTAATGAAGACTCTAGATGTTTTAAATAATTTTGTCACTATGCCTTGTTTAATAAATATATTACACTTACAGCACAAAATTTTCAAAACTAAATATCTACAGGCATGTATTTGCATATATTGGTTTAAAGGCATTCAATAAGATGCAAACTTCTACAGGCCATCCCTGGCATCCCTAACAACTATTGTACTCAAGTTGTGATTTAAATTACTACTGTATGACCATAAAATTGCTCGTCTAATTGTAAGTTATTTGCCGCAGTATGCTAGTCTATTTGGTACTATTAGTTTGAGTAATAAGGTAAAGTTCTCACTAGTAAAAATTTAAAATCCATGCCGTTGGATGAGGAATTACGTAGCTTCAGGTTTCTTGTGGAACAGCTTATTCTATCTTAGAGGCCAAAAAATGTAAGAATGTTTTGTAATCAATCCATGGTTTTAGCATCATGTTTGTATGTGCATTCTCATTAGCCTACAATGCCTTGTTGAAATCCTAATCCACCGAGCTGATTGGCAAACATTCAAGAAAAAATACTAATATCGTAAAACTGCACAAACGATATCGATGCTATGGTTGCCCATTTTAATAACGCCGTCCTTCATTTGCCATCCCGAACTCGTCGGGCCATGCACGACCACTTCCCTGTGGCATTGAACGCTGATTGTGCAACCGCAGTCCGTAATCGAAAGAGGGCATCAACAAAACTTAGTAGGTTATTAACCATGGAAAACCTAATAAATTATAAAAGATCCCGAGCCAGAGCTGGAGTAACGATACGGGAAAGTAAGGTTGCGTCGTGGAGAGCCTACTCTACAACTTACCGTTCATCCCGAGCATTGTGAAGTATCCGACGGATGGATGCAATACTCCCTTCGCCGTCTATCTCAGGGCTTATGGTAAATGGCATTCTTTTAACCTGTCCACAGAAATTGGCTGAAGAAATTGCCTTTCTAATATATCTCCAGCTCCGTACACCATCCTTCTGGCTTTCAAAAAACGAAAAGAAAAATGGAAAACTGTAAATAAGATCTCTCGAGTCGCGTGGGGGAAGATTACAATGCCTTTTAACCGTGAACGACCTCTCCTGTGCCCTTGCTGGTGCGAAAGATTCTGCTCCAGGACCAGACCAGATACACACATTCGAGTAGGTTTTCTTTCATCAAGATCTTTCCGCGTCTGCATTGGTGACGTGTTAGAAAACGGTATTCTAACGTCTAGCGACCAGTTAGAAAACGATATTCTGCGATATGTGCGTCACTCTATGATTTATATTGCATCAGTTATCTGAGAGCCTGTTCGCTGTTCGTGGACGACTGTAATTTTTTGCTCCTCCAAGAGCGTGCAAGTTATCGAGAGGCCGCTATAACTGGTGCTCAACAAACTGCAGGAATAGAGCGATGAAAGTACTCTACATCAAAAACCACTTGCATGCACTTTTGCAGAATCAATTACCTCCATACTCACCCCGAGCTTTTTCTTGAAAAACAGCAGCTTCCATTCGTTGAATCCTCAACCTTCCTTGGGCTGACATTCGAAAAGAGCTTAACCTGGCAAAAACATATCCGTAAACCGACGTGCACCACCTATGAATCTCCTTAGCACTCTAACTTGTAGATCTTGGGGTGCAGACCGTGTTTGTCTTTTGCGTTTGTATAGAACTCGCATCCGCCATATCTTGGATTACGGATGCTCAGCGTCTCCATCAACCTTCCGGCATATACCATACATTATGCCGGCATAAGGATTAGTTCAGGCGCCTACAGACAACATCGAATGCATTAAGAGGCTGGAGAATCAGAGCCAAAGGCGAGATATCCTGAGTGCCTCCCCTGGCGCGAAATTATCGAATGTTGATACCACCTCGCGCCAAGCAGTCCTCCATCCAACGCACTTGACATATGCACTTAGACCATCGTTTGCTTTTGTGTATTTGCTTCTCGCGTAGTCTCGTTCACCAGAACGTGAGACCACGCGCGAACAGAGCAAATGCACCGTCCACAGGTTCGCTCGATCTCCGCCAGCAGAAGATAGATCTGTAATGCAAAACTATAATTGATAACAAGATGTAGTATACAATCGTTTATTAAAATTATCAAACGATTTCCACTCAACACAAAGGACAGGGCAGGCCGCAAGGCACCAATTCAACTAATTGAAATGTTAACTAATTTTGTTTTCATCACTTTGAAGTCCCACATCTAATTATTGAAACATCCCCCTTAATTATATAATGATTGAGAGTATTATGATAGAGATCAGAATATAATGATTGAAATTTATTATTATTAGGATTATTATTTTATCCTCTTCTTATTGATTAATTTCTAATCAAGATCATTAATATAAGAATTTATAAATTAATAAATTATATAATGAATGTAAATCTATATTATTTGGAAAAATAGGAATATCATTCATATATATATATATATATATATATATATATATATATTGTGACATTGGTAAATAAACTATTCTCAGTAAATTTATTTGTAAAGGGACAGGTGTTCTTTCTCGTGAATGGGCTCAGGTTATTAATCAAACACCACTGTTCCGTGAACAAAATAAGCTGAACTGTTGTATTAATTCTATACAAATCACTAATGATACAATATCTATGGTGGTCTTTACCCTTTTTCTTTCCTTATAACCCAGAATCACTGTTGGTCTCTCGATCTTATCGATCGAAAATGTTACCGTTACTTCTTCCACTACGAGCGTCCGGCGGCTTCGAGGACCCTCAGGTTGCCTCTCGCGCTCTTCGCTCCTTGCCGGGGTCGTTTCGCGGGACCAGCCGAGGGTGAGGCGCTGCGCTTCGAAGTACGTTCTCGCGCCAGTTCTCGATCCACTCGACGTCTTTTTTGATCTGTGTTACTCCAAATGGCAGCTATCACTTTGGCAATATGTCGATCGACTATTGATTGTTATCACTGAAATTTTCCGTCAATTAATCTTTCTGCACTCGTTCGTTCGCGATACTGGTTGCTTTTCGATCATGAGCAACCCAGATACGTCCTTCCTCGCCGGCGGCCAATGAACACTGACTCCTCGCGGCCTCGTTCCCACGGTCGGCCAACCGACGACACCTCGCCGCCGTAACCGTTTTCGTATTTGTAGGCGGCGCCTCTTGCAACCGTTCTGCCGTGTTCGTGCTTGATGTCTCGCCGTTTTCTTTGGGTGGAAACGCGGTGCGTTCGTACCCCCTCCCCCTTTTTGTGGATTTTTCTCCGGAAGATTCAATGACTTAATGGTCTATTCTTGTCCATTGCCTTCTCTTGTTGGAGCAGGTCTTAGAATTGTAAAAATTATAATGTCCCACCACTTCTCTGTTGTCGTTGACTAGTTTAGCCACGTTTGGGTTTGTTATCTGTTCAATGATGTACGGCCCCTCATATAATGGAAAAAATTTTGCGTATAACCTTAGTTTAGGGTTAGAAACTTTGGGAACACGCAACAATATCTACTCCTCATGAAATTCATATGTTTTCTTCTTTGACTTTGCCTTCCTGTGCTGGGCTTCGGTACTTCTATCTAGTCAACCTGTTGTTTCAGTCTTTCTTCTATCCCCTCCTCCGATAACACGCCCATTACATATTTCTAATTCCTCTCCCCATTCCCATGTCATCTCGATTCTCTGGCCTAGTTCTACCACTCCGTGGTCAAGTTAATAATCGCGCGTCGTTCCGGATAAAATCTGTCCCTATAATCATCGGATACAACAACTTCTTTACTACTAGAGCTACCATACGTACTTCTGATCGCCAATTTCAGCATTAAACATTATTTGTTTCGTGATGAAACGACTTCTTCTGAGTGGCTCCTATCACGTACGCCCTAATGTGGGCAAGCACATTACTTATTTCCTTTCGCAATCAACTCATTTATAAAATTCCTCTGATATAACTGTTGTAGTACATCGAGTATCAACCAGTGCTTCCGTTACCACCCCTTCGCAATCTACCGCTTTGATCGTGGGACATTTCTCATGCGAACTTCCGAACTTTTTCTCTACCACGGTTGTGATTCATAGGACACCGACTGAATCGTATTGATAGGGACCACATTCAGCTCTTCTTCCCTTGTGTCCGTCGTAGGGTCGCCTGTCATCACGGACTCTATCTGTTTAAAGATGTTCCCTGTCCTCCACTTTGGACAGGCCGTGTTGATTGATTGGGCGCACCTCGGTTCGTTCTCTCTCTTCTTTTCGACGGTTTGGGTTTGTCCACCCCCAGCCAATCCGGTCTTTGATTCTCGGTTCCGATTGCCATCAGCTTCCTGTCTCGTGTCGCGTCCACTGGTTGCCTGCCACCACCATTCCACTTGTCTATTGACTGGTTCCGTTCTTAACGCGTTCGTTTCCTTCCTCTTATTCTTCCAGGGTATTGGCAAATGTTAAATCATATCCTCCTAATGCGTTCATAAAGCTCTATATTGGTATGGTTCGAACACATGATTATTTTGGATCGACACGAAACTGACGTCAATAAACATAATTCTTGATACTCATTGGGGACGTAGTGTCCTACAATCTCAACACGTTACGTCACATATTCCTGAAGTTCCCATCGACTGAGTATAATAACCATTCATTAGATTTAACTTCACATTCATTTTGAATCTCATCGTTCCAATACCGCTCCTTAGAATCGGTCTTCAATTTCGCTGGCGTCCCCGGAAATACATCAAAGTGTCAGCGTCCGGGCATTCCCCTCCAACATCAAATACAAAAACTGGACCTTGCATCTTTCCGACGTGTTGATCACAGCTAGGTGTCGTTCCGCTGCCACATGAATGCGCATGGGTTTTCGATCATCTCGAAAACTTCCAATGATTTTGGAGGCGTCAAAGTTGGTATTCCGCCCGCACTAATGGGCGTTGTCCGGCATTCTTTGATTAATTCCACATCAGATTGCAGGGATGATACCTTTTCTTCGCACCTTCGTACATTCTTATGTATGTTCGCTCTCTTGCTCTCCGCCGTCTGGATTTCATTCCGAATCTGGTTTGTACCTCCTCGCTTTGTGCATTAATCTTCTCCTCAAGTTGTTGATGTAGGTCGGTTTTCAAATCCCCATGAATTTGTCAATCAGGATTCTATCATCTTCTGATCCTGCTCTACAAATTTCCTGGCGATGGATTGGTTTGAATCTCGACTTGTTCCGCTATCTTCTTCATTTTCTGCTGGGTTTCCTCGATTTGCTTGTTAATAGAGTCCTATTTGTTTTTTTATTTCCTCCATTAACTTTCCGTTCTGTTCCTCGATTGCCTTCTTTTGTTCTTCCATCATCTTCCTACTCTGTTCTTCTGCCGATTTCTCAATTCGTTCTTCAATCGCCGTAAGCCACTTTTCCGATCTTTTTCTTGTTCCTCGATTACCTTCTTTTGTTTTCTTCCGCGATTTCTCAATTCGTTCTTCAATCGCCATAAGCTGCTTTTCCGATCTTTTTCTTGTTCCTCGATTACATTCTTTTGTTCTTCTGCCGATTTCTCAAGTCGGTCGTTGATCATTTCATTATTAGCATCAAACCTGATGTCTTTGCTTGTACTCTGACTTGGGTTCCTGCTACCTGGTTCATCGGCGTTGATGGGCTTTCTTCTTTATCGAAAATAATCGCCCGACGTGTCATCTAATTCCTTTAACTCAGGATTCCTACTATCCAGGAACGTACTTCCGCCGATTCCTTCATCCGAGTCTTCTACACGCTCTATCTTCTCATTCCGTTCCAACATCGCCTTTTGAGCCTCCATTTTGCTGTCGCAATCTAATTTCTTGTCTTCAGCTGCTTCGTATCGTTCCTCATTTTCTCAATCCTTTTACTGCTTCCAGCATAATCTGCCTCAAGCTCGTCTACGCTCATAATACTACTGCAACTGTTTAATTTAATTAGTCTAATTCCCAAGTAGTGTATTGAAACAATGGCTATCAGTGATTCTAGGCATTAGCTGAATACTATTCGTTTAAATTTTACTTAAGAAAACCACAATTGTATAGTCTACTATGACCAGCAATTTTCACTATACAGTTACCATATGACATACAAATATCCCTCTGCAAACAAATGTTATCACCTACTGCACATAAATTCACTACACAAAATACCAATATAAACATCACATATCAAAATAATACTAAATAACGCTAAGGAGAGTAAGAGCAGGTCAGGGGTAGAAAACTGCCAAGGGGCCATGGTCGCTCTGATAACTGCGGCAGAAGTCGCAATAAATCTACTCGTAGATGGTGCGAAAAATGCAAAAAATGGATGTGTAAAGATCACTTGAAAGATATTTGTTTTTCTTGTTATGAAACGTTTAACATTTAAGCCATTTGTAAACATTTTTAAGTGATTTGTGACAATAAACATATTTTTTCTGAGTCCTTTAAAATTATTTTTTATAATTAAATTGCCAGTTCTTGTCAGTTTATTAGTCTTATAACGAACAGAATAATAGTAATATGTTATAAAAATAATAATTAAGAGTCAAACTTCTATTGGTTTGTTAACAAAAGAGCTTCTTATACTGGAGTACGGGTGTACGCCACGCGCCCACTGGCGGGTTAATTAAGATACAGCCCTTTAAATGTGGCCGCCGGAGGCTCACGCTAATAACATCAAGCACGTCTCCACCATCGAAACAATATGTGAACCAATTACCATTCGTTTGTTCCCGGAGTGTACCGGATTGTTTCATCAGAATTTGTGTTCGTATCGAAGTTTTAATTTTAGTTAATTAATATTTTAATTAAAATCTTAACTTCGATACAAACAGAGTTTTTTTCTTGAGCAACTCCTGAGCAACTTTGGCGACCAAAGACCTTAGTTCTCTAGGATAATGGCGACTGCCGCATTCCATTGAACCATAAATCATCTTTTTGGTGTACGAAGTGCAGAATTTCTGACATTTTTTGACAGTGGGGTTGCTCATGATAAAATGAAATAATTTTGGCACTCGGCGAAAATCGTCCCGCGCAGGGTTACATTACAGTTTATATATTCTAATATATATATATATATATATATATATATATATATATATATATTGTGACGTACCGGGTAGGCCGGCTTGTTCTCAGTAAATTTATTTGTAAGGACAGGTGTTCTTTCTCGAGAATGGGCTCAGGTTATTAATCAAACACCACTGTTCCGTGAACAAAATAAACTGAACTATTTATTAATTCTATACAAATCACTAATGATACAATATCTATGGTGGTCTCTACCTTTTCTTTCATATAACCAGAATCACTGTTAGTCTCTCGATCTTATCGATCGAAGAAATATTTACCGTTACTTCTTCCTCTACGAGCGTCGGCGGCTTCGGGGACTCTCGGGTTGCCTCGCGCTCCTTCGCTGCCTGCCGGGGTCGTTTCACTTGGGACCAGCCGAGGTGAGGCGCTGCGCTTCCGAAGTACGTTCTCCTTTCCAATTCTCCGATCCACTCGACGTCTTTTGATCTGTGTTACTCCAAATAGCAGCTATCACTTTGGCAATATGTCCGATCGACTATTGATTGTTATCACGCACAAATTGTCCGTCAATTAATTTTTCCACTCGTTCTTTCGCGATACTAGTTTTTTCGTCGGGGAGCAGCCCCAGATACCCCTTCTGGGGGCCACCAGAATGCTGCGCCCTTCCCACTCCCAAACCCGACGACCCCCGCCCCCGAAACCCTTTTTTGTTGGAGGTTTTAACCGTTCCCCGTTTCGGCCGTTTCTGCCGTTTTTTTGGGCAAAGCGGGCCCTCCCCTTTTTATTTTTGGAAAATTCAATGATTAATGGTCCTTGTCCATTGCCTTTTTTTGTTGGGCAAGGTCTTAAATTGTAAAATTAAAATGCCCCACCACTTCTTTTGTGTTGACTAGTTTACCCACGTTTGGGTTTGTTATCTGTTCAATGTTTAGGCCCAAATAATGGAAAATTTTTATAACCTTAGTTTAGGTTAGACATTTTGGGGAATCGCAACAATACTGTCTGTCCTCAAACTAATGTTTTCTTTTAACTTTGCCTTCCTGCCTTTCCCGCTTGATAAGTTCTGACGATCTTTTCCGGTGTTCGGTGGTCCTTCCGAGTGACTTCCTCTCTCCAGAGCGTAGCTCCGGAGGCTTTTTGGAAAGGGCTTCCCGGGGCGCATGCCAATACTGTCGAGGAATTTGATTCAGCCAGCGATTGATATCCGGTATTAACTCATTCCACTTCCAGATTCTCATTACAATATTTTCTAAATAGTTGAAAATTTTTTTCATTACCCTTTCACGGATTTGATTGGGGGTGTCTCAGAAGAATCATCCCCCATGCCATGTATGCCCTCATCCCCCTTTTCCTGGTCAAACGTTCCGTGGTCAGATAATATCTGTTGAACGTCCCCGCAATTGAATAAATTTTTTCACGATTTTCAAATTAGAGTTAATTTTGTTCATGATATACGAGAACTTCGAGAAGACATCCATGATTACAAAATGATTTTTTCCCCGTTCGTCGTTGGGAGGCGGTCCGTATGCATCCAACGCAGCCAACCTGTTTTTTTTTTGGTATAATGTGATGCATGGGCCCCGTCATATTTGGGTTTGGGGGTATTTAGTTTTGAGAAGAATGCGAGCATGTTTTTAATTTGCCCCCTCTTTTCCCTCCAATAGTAAAGTTGTATTGTTTAAAATGTTTTTTGGCACCAAAATTTCAAGAGGTGCAAAAATCAGGACCCACCAGTAATTTCGGGGAAACCCCAAAACCTCCATGTGTCTGGATTCTTTTTGGTTTTGATGACTGTTTCTTGTACTACTTTCCAGCTGTGTTGATTTCTTCGGGCCCCAGTCCACGTCGTCCCCCCAGTTTCCTTGTTAAAACTTTCCCCGAGATTTATCACCCTTTTCTTGAAAGTTACTAAGTCCCCCCAAATCAAATAACGGGATTTTGATATGCCCAAATCGATCACCATTCCTGAAATTTCCCCAGGCGTATCTGGTTTCCCTTTTATGGCTCTTTGCGGCTTAATAAGTCCGAAAATGGTTATTATTTCTTAATTTCTATATCGAATGAGTATTTAACCATCACCCATCGAGGGCGATCGTTTTGTAAGGGCACATCAAAAACGTTAATGCTTAGGTCAGACGTACTTTGAAATGTCTCCTTTCAAAAGGCTTAAATTTGGATTTTGCCCACAAAGCGTTTTTTTTCCCGTACCCAAAAACTGTAACTCGGGCCCCTTCGGGGTTGGGGTGAAAAGGAAGATTTTTCTTGGGCCATCGATAACTTGGCGCATCGCCCCAATCCCAAAGTCGCCCTGCATTTTGGGACAATACATGCTTTTGAAAATCGGGGTGGGCATACAGCAGCGTTTGAAAATGTCTTTACTCATCAAATGCCTCCTGGTAGGCCATCCCATTTCCTTTTTTGACCCTTTTTAGCAGTTGGTGAACGGATACATAACGTCCGCAAATTTTTGGAAAAAATTCGAGTAAAAATGTCCAATGAACCTGCGCACTTGTTATTCTTTCCCCGGTGGCGGTAAGTTTCGGATTTCTTCAGCGGTTTCTGGTCTAAGCTTATCCTTCTTGATAATCCCCAAGGAATTTTAGTCTTGGGAACCAGTTGATTTCTTCGTTTAAAACCCCTTTATTTCTTTTTGTAGAATCTGGAGCAGTTCTCGCAAATTTAAGTGTTGCTCGATGGATTTTGCCTGCAGGACAATATCATCCACGACGTTGTGACCCCCTTTTGCATCTTCCTTGTAATATTTGATCTACGACTGAATCAGTCCCGCCCCCCTTCCACCCCAAAGGACCTAAAAACAAAGTACCCCAATAAAAACTCGTTTTTTGGTTTTCTTCAGAAACCCTGCATTTGCCAATGTTACTGAAATTGTCCCGAAAAGATCATACTACCCCAAATTTTTGTAATGCTTCTTCCACTGACAGGTGACCCCTAAATGGGGAGCGTCACGATTTAACCGCCGAGAATTAAGATAATCGAATTCCGTCCTTCTTCTTGATTACAAGGGGATTCGTGTAGACGTTTTTGCTTTCTTGATAATGCCGTCGCTCCCCATGGAAGAGCAACCTGCACTTTTTGTTCAATACTCCCGGTAGGGGTAGTTTCGTCCAAAGGGGATTAACTGTGTTGAAGGGAATTAAACCCTTGATGGGTCCCGATTCTTCGAAATACCCTTTGTTTTCTATGTATTCAACAGCCATTTTTCTGCGGGGCTTCCAATACTTCTATCTGGTCAACCGTTGTTTAAAACCTTTCTTCTATCCTCCTCCGATAACACGCCCGCATTTTCTAATTCCTCCCCTTTCCCCATGTCCATCTCGATTTCGGTTTATTCAACCCCCCAAATAATAATCGCGCCGTTCGGATAAAAATCGTCCCTATAATCATCGGATACAACAACTTTTTTTACTATTTAGAGCTCCACTTCGTACTTGATCGCCAATTTCAGCATTAAAATTATTTGTTTCGTGATAGGGCTTGACTTCTTCTGAGTGGTCATCACGAAAAGCCCATTCGGGCGGACATTACTTTGCTTTCCTTTCGCAATCAACTCATTATAAAAACCCTCTGATATAACTGTTAGTACATCCAGTATAAACCCAGGCCCTTTACCCCCCTTCCCATTCTTTTTGACGTGGACATTTTCAGGGAATTTGAACTTTTTTTCCCCAGGGTGATTAAGGAAAAGACTGAATCGTATTGATAGGCCCAAATTCAGCTTTTCCCTTTTTGTGTCCGTCAGGGGGTCCCCTGTCACCGGACTCTATCTGTTTAAAGATTTTCCTGTCCTCCACTTGACCAGGCCGTGTTTATTGATTGGGCGCACTCGGTTCGTTCCCCTCTCTTTTTTCTCGACGGTTTGGGTTTTTTCCACCCCAATCCGGTCTTTGATTAGGTTTGATTGCCCTCGGCTTCCGCCCGCGTCCACTGGTTGCCGCCCCACCCCATTTCCCTTTTTCTATTGACTGGTTTCCGTTTTTAACGCGCACGTTTCCTTCCTCTTTTTCTTCGATTGGCTGAAAAAAATATCCCCCAAAGGGTTTTATAAACTCAAATTTATTTCAACTTGAAATTATTTTGATCGAACGGGGAAAAATGCAATAAAAAAACATAATTTCTGATCATCATTGGGGACGAGGGCCAAATTCCAAAACGTTGGTCGCATATTCCCGAGAGTTCCCATCGACTATATAATAACCATTCATTGATTTAACTCACATTCATTTAAAACTCATCGTTCCAATACCGCTCATAGAATCGGTCTTTAAATTCCTTCAGCGTCCCCGGGAAAAACATCCGGGCGGCCCACGTCCGGGGATTCCTCCAACATCAAATACAAAAATGACCTGCATCTTTCCGACGGGTTTATCACAGCAGGTGTCGTTCCGCTGCCCCATGAATCGGGATGGTTTTCGACCATCTCCCGAAAACTTCAATATTTTGGGGGGCGTGTGGGATTCCCCCACTAATGGGCGTTGTCCGGGATTCTTTGATTAGTTCCACGACAGGATGATAATTTTTTTCGCACCTTTGTACATTCTTGTATGTTGCTTCTTGCCCCCCCGTCGGATTTCATTCCAATCTGGTTTTTTACCTTCCCGCTTTGTGCGGTAATCTTCCCGGGTTATGTAGGGCGGTTTTTAATCCCGCCCAATTTTCAATCTGGGATTCTATCTTCTGATCCTGCTCTACAAATTTACTGGCGATGGATTGGTTTTAATTCACCGTTCCGCCATCTTCTTTTGCTGGTTTCGATTTTTTTTAAAAAAGGTCCTATTTGTTTTTTTTTTCTCCATTAACTTTCCGTTCTGTTCCTCGATTCCTTTTTTGTTCTTCCATCATCTTCCACTTGTTCTTCGCCCATTTTAATTCGTTCTTCAACGCCGAAAGCCGCTTTTCCGATCTTTTTTTTGTTCCTCGATTACCTCTTTTTTTTCTTCCGCCGATTTTCATTGTTCTTCAATCGCCATAAGCTGTTTTCCGATCTTTTTCTTGTTCCCCGAACTTTTTGTTCTTCGGATTTCAAGTGGCGTTGATCATTTTATTTTTAGCATCAAATCTGATGTCTTTGCTTGGTACCCCGACTTAAGTTTTCCCCTTTCCGGTTCATCGGCGGATGGATTTATTCTTCATCAAAATAATCGCCCGACGTGTCATCTAATTTACTTCCCAAACCCCGCGTCCCTACATCCAGGCAGACTTCCGCCGATTCCCCCTCCGAGTCTTCTACACTCTTTTCTCATTCGTTCCCCAAAATCGCCTTTTTAGCCCATTTTGCTGTCGCACCCCAATTCTCGCTTTAACTGCCGATCGTTCACTCATTTTTTCAATCGTTTTTACTGGCCCGTGCTTGAATGGCCTCAGCCCGTCTACGCTGCAATACTACTGCAATTTTCCTGATTTAATTAGTCTAATTCGTAATTTTATTGAAATAATGACTATCAGTGATTCTAGGATTAGCTGAATACACTATTTGTTTGAAATTTTGAGAACCCCAAATTGTACAGTCTACTATATGACAACCCCAATTTTTACCACAGTTAACATATGACATACAAAAATCCACTCTCTTTTAAATAAATTTTTAAAATCACCTATGCACATAAATTACAACAAAAACCCTTTATAGAAACATCACATATCAAAATAAACAAATAAACTTTAAAATTCCTGAAAAAATTAGCATACAAAATTCAATTAAATTACAAGATAATTTTAGTCCATTTACACCCCCCTTTCAGCTTCCCCCAATAATGACACAAAAATATACTGTATGGTTTTCAACATTACCCCCAAAATTCCAAATAATATTAATTCCTTCACATTAATTACTTTCCATTTATCAAAAAAACAATGCCCCCCCACACCTGGGTATTCTTTTTAGATGATTCTGAAATTATTTTAAGATTCATGCCCAAAGCTCAAAATAATTAGCATTCTTCCCCTATTTAAATTTTCAGAGGTCGACGGCTTGGGGGCTTTTGGGTTTCCCGCGCCCTTCGCCCCCGCCGGGGGGCGTTTCACTTTGGGACCAGCCGAGGGAGGGCCCTTCCCGAAGACGTTCCCCCTTTTCCACCCCCCGATCCACTGACGTCTCTTGATCTTTTTACCCAAATATCAGCTATCACTTTGGCAATATGTCCATCGACTTTGATTGATCACGCACAAATTGTCCGTCAATTATTCTTTTTGCACTCCTTCGTTCCGGGTATAGTTTTCTTTTTGCCCCCCGGAGCATTCCATACGTCCTTTCGCCGGCGGCCAGCCAGACACTGACTTTTGCCCTGTTCCCCCGGTCGGGCCCAAACCGACGACACCTCGCAGCCCGTAACCGTTTTTCGGGCTAGCGAGCGCCTTTGCAACGTTCTGCTGCGTGCTTGATGTCTCGCGTTTTTGGGGGAAAGGGTGGTTTCAAAATATATATATATATATATATATATATATATATATATATATATATATATATTGTAAACCATTTTCTTTTAAATTCTCTCAGATTTTCTTATTATTTTGTTTAAATAATCTATTTCTTCAACATATTTACATCATTACATTATCAGTACAGTATTATGATTAAATTCAAACTAAGAAAGTTTTAATGGGGATAAAAACCAGAAAATTCCTCCTGCCTAACACATTCTGTTTTTTAAAGAACGAACAATTTTTTTTCCCTCAATTGTCTCACCCCTTTTGTATGGGTAATTTACACCTTTTTGTCTTCCTTGCCGCAATTTTTTCATTTTTCCCCGAATGTACTTTTACGTCATCCATTTGATATAATAATCCATTATTTTGAACCGAATCGATTCAACAACATCCGGCCTACTTTCTTCAAACGTTGGAAAGCTGTTTATATAATCTCAACGCTAAATAATATTTTCCCCCAAAAATTACAATCCACGCTTTAATTTACACGCGCACGAGAGGACTGCGCGCAACCCCAGACGACATCCCAGAACTTTGAGGCCGCATGGACAACCCCCGAGACAGTTATATCAAAAACCGGGGGAAAATTTAGACCATTTATTATAATTTATTTCCCAAAATTAAATTTATTACTCCTCCCGTTTCGGGAAAGGGGCCCGGCCCGCGTGACTGTCACCCAGACAACCCAATTCAAAAAATGAGCACAAACGATCCAAACTAATACGAATGTTTAGAGAACATTTATTACTAATTTATTACTCTAAAATGAAAGTCATTACTCAAGCGGTTTACGAAAAAAAATTGTCAAACACAATTAGTTATGCAACCCGCACGACATTCGACGCGGCCGAGAACCGAGCGATACGCACCGCAACGCGGCCGCATCTTCCTCTCCCTCCTCCCATCGCCACCATAGGAACAATGTAACCTATGGGGCCCTGGGCGTAAGCCGCCAGCTGCCGGAGGGCACGCACGGCGCTCACGCGGGCGCTGGGCCCGAAAGCTCCGCGGCTCCTGCGCGAAAAAGGCCGGGCGGTTAACTGTGAGGTCCACAGGGCCTATTTTGTCCCAGCAGGGCCCAAACACGTGGCCTTCACGTTCCGGGCGCTGCCGCCGCAACTCCTCGCAGAGCTCTGCGAACTGCGGCGAGAGGTGGAGCCGTCGGCTATCGTCGCCAGGGTGTGCAGTGCCTAACCGCCACGGACGCTTTGAGCACAGTCGGCGCCGTGGCGCAAAGTGCTAGTGTAAATAGTGTACATACTATCGTATGAATGTGCGTGTGCTAGGCTTGTAAATAAGTGTAAATACATACAAGTATGAATGAGCGAGTGAATGGAAATAAAAAGCAATTGCAGTAAAAAAATGCTAAAGTGTAAAAAATTGCAGTAAAAAAGGCTACTGATCCAACCTATCGAAAGATACACACGCTTCATTTGAATTTGATTGAACGTTTTCAAGTGATAGCTGAAGTGAGGGTCGAAATTACCACATGATAATTGTATGAAACTCTCTGCAATAATGCCAAAAAAATGCGCTGTAGAAGAACTTCTAGTTTTTGCTTAAAAAGGTTGCGTGTGACAAAAATCTGGATGATAACTGTTTTGACCCATTTTTGCATCTGACGAGCTTCGTTTTACTATTACAGGAAATATACATTTTTATCTAACTTATCTTCGTTGATAAAAGAGATGGAAAAACTCCACAAACTGGGTTATATTTGTATTTGCCAAAAAACACATTTTAATTGTAATTTTTACTGCATATCCGATCTACAGTCACTCGCAAAACAATTCGGACACGTGCTAATTTCAAAAACTTTAGTTTAGTTTTTATAGAAAGCATTGTTATACTAGTATTTCATTCAGCATAATTTAAGATAATCGGAGATAGCCGTGAAAAGAATGAAAGAAATTCTTAGTAGCTCTCCGAAGTAAAATGGCACATGCAGAAGTTAGTATCGAAAATGAGAAATTTAGCTAAATTTATATAAGGAAAACCTACATTTACAAAAAAACAGAAATTTCAGAGACAAATAAAAATCATTCCATAGGAAATTGCGGCTTACATTTAGTAAATTTTTCAAAAAATGTGTGTTTTGTTTTGTTTACTCTTTAAAAAATTCCGGAAATCCAATTTTTCGCCAACTTAATGTCACGTTAGCACCACAATTGCAAGAAAACCAAGAAATTACAGATAAAAAAAGTACATGGGAATTTGTCGCTCTTTTTGCTGCTCAATAGTTCCCCAAAAAAGACATAT